>JASDQU010710055.1:30164-48411 GCA_032191745.1 Picea mariana
GTTACCCAAAAAGTACACTATGGTTGTTTTCAAGCTCTAGCACTGAACACACTCTTTCTTTCCCAAAAACTATTGTAAAAACTACCTATAATACCCATTCAAACTTATTTTTACCCATGTATGCTAACTCTCACACTCCTGAATGTTGATTGTATCCAACCCCATTCTCTCAATAACTATGTGAAGTGACTTTTACCACCAAACCTCTTACATGTATTCAATGATTAAATATTTGATACACTTAAAAGGAAAATATAAGTTTCATACAAAATAATTTTAGAAAGGTGAAATGCGATTAATAGACATGAATAATTCCCCTGTTTGAACCCCCCTCTCTTGTGGAAAATTAGCCCCGTGACTCTGTCCATTTCCATCTTTAGTCAAAGCTACAATTTATTTTATTATTTTTTATATACAATATTTACATATTACATTGGTGGGCCCATGGCCATACATCATATTTACATTATGCATCATTAAATTGGGGATTAAAAATGGGGACTTGACATTCCCCTCCCCTTACAATTTAAACTGTCATTGGTGCACAAAACTATACCAATATACATGTACAAAATTTTACATCATAGCACTTGATACTTTCACAAGTTAACAACTCATGCAATAATTCCAACCAAAAGTCTTGTGTTCCCCTCAACATGCACAACCCAAGAAAGTGTATGTCCTTCTCTTCATCATAGTGCGTCATATTTTACCACTCCCTTTATAGGGATATAGAACAGGTCTTACAATATGTCCCCAAGTTGTGGCTCCAAGAACTTGAACTACGAAAATGGAGACTTGCACACTTATATACAAATGTGCATTTAGTTTTCTTTAAAATTTGGAAAAAAAATCGGTTACTCGTCTTGCATGGTCTCCTTACACTCCCACGTGACATCTTCAAGATAGTAGAAGGTCCACTAGACCTTTACTAGGACGATGTATTTGTTCCTAATTAATTTGACTTTTTCATCTAGGATGCACATTGGTTCCACCCGAAATTCCCCTTCATGCTCCACTTGGATCACAATCCAATCAATCACATGGTTAGAATTAGGCACATATTTATTCAATAAAGAAACATGAAACACAATATTGATTCTCATGGTTGTAGATAATGAAAGAATGTATGCAATTGTATCTACCTTCTCTAGAAATTCAATTGGACCAAAACATATCATTGCAAACTTTGGGAAACTTCTCAATCTCAATGATCTCCTTTTATCCTAAACTTTTAAAAACACATTCTCTCCCACTTTGAATTCCTTGTGTGTTATACCTTTGTCAACATAACTTGTTTTCCTGTCCTACACAAACCTTAAATTATACCTGATCTTCACCATATGTTCTTCCATTTCCCTTAGCAATTATGGTATGTCTACTAGGTTATCCAAAATCACTGGTATGTTTCATTTCCTACCATACAAGGCTTCAAACGGGCTCAACTTCAAGGATGTATGATACTAATTATTATAAGAAAATTCAACTAGGTGCAGGTAGTCCTCCCACCTAGAAGGATTTTCCATTACATACATTCTCAACATATCTTCAATTATTTGGTTGATCCTCTATATATGCCCATTTGAATCTAGATGATATTTTGTACTAAAATTCAAATTAGTCCCAAATACCTTAAACATCCCCTTCAAAAAACTGAAAGTGAACTTGGAATCTCCATTTGACATGATTACCTTAGGAACACTATGTAGCCTAGTGATTTCCTTCATATAAATTTATGCAATATTAGCTTCCTTGTGAGTCATTTTCACTATAATAAATTGTACAACCTTTGTAATATTTTCCACCACTACCATGATGGAATCATGCTCCCTTGTTGTTCTTAGAATCTTGACGATAAAATATATTGTAACTACTATTTAAATTTTGGTATGTTCGTTTAACCATACACAATGTCACATTATTGTCACCCAACCATAGGAATTCACATATGCCACCCCAAGCAAACTAACCTTTACTTAGATAGATTATGTTCACAAAGCAAGTGAAATCAGATAAAATCTAGCACAAGCGCTAGCGTAACTAGAAATACCACCACAACTGCAACAACAACACCATACAATTGTAGTGCATATCCTCAAGGAGTAGCGCACAAGAGAGAGATGCCAAAAGACTAAACAAAAATAAACTATCTAGTTGCAGCTACTGCATCACTTCCTCCACACTTGCGCCTTGTTTCTATATAGCTGAGAGAGTGTAAGTGTGTGTACAAATGAACCAAGACGTCCTCTATTTATAGTCTTTATAGCCACTAGACTGGATCAACTACTTCTCTAGACATGTGTTGTTTCATTATTACTTTAGTCTTTTGGGACGACTTCTCTTCTAGGGTATTTCAATATCTTTCTAATGGATCCCTTTCTTTTGGAATATTCTCTGCATATAAGAAAGGTCATCTAGGAGGGAAAGATCCTCTCATATCTACCAAAACATAAAAACCCCCTCTTATCTAGGGAGGCATCTTTCATGATTTTTTCATCTAGTAGTCCACAGACTACTCTAAAATTAGCTGGCAACACACAACTCCTAGAATTCCATCAGTAGCTCGAATCGATTGTCACATTCTCTACAATTAAGTAACACTTAGCTACTCACAATGTGAACTGGTAGTCTCCATGGAAATCAACTAGTAGCACATGTTGATTTTTCAATAAGAAAGGTTTAAGCATGAAGTTCATTCCTTTTTAGAATTTAACTTAAACCATAAACAATTATGTCACAGCAACCAAGATCACATGAAGAAACACCATGCACAAGAACACAAGAAGTATCTTGGGAAACCCTTCTCAACAAGGGAAAAAAACCCAACCAAATCCTTTGCTATATTATTCCAGAGAAAGACCTTCACCACCAAGAAAACCTAGCACATAAGAGGGTTCTTACAAACCCTAGAAGACTAGCGCCCAAGAGAGGTGCACACTTTTCCTAAGAAGATGTACTTGCTGAAATTTCCAAACTCACACAAAAGATATGATTCCTCAATGGGGAATTTAACTTTACTTATATTAGACTTGACTTGTCAACAAAAGTGTTTATTGGAACAACACGATCGACCTCTCTATCTCATAATATAATTAATATTAACCAGATTAATTATCTTTTACATTAATTATCAATTACATTAAGGTGGGGCCGACCTGTACCCTTTACATTACAATTAGGGTTATAGGAAGGTCTGGCTTTTGAACAATATAGGAAGGGATCTCATACACCCACTAGTGCTTAGCCACTAGAGGCACATCCATAGGGATGTCCATATATCTGGCTCACTGCATTACATAGAAGAACCACTCTCACTAGTGCTCAACCACTAGGATCACGTTCACTTGTGCTCGTCCACAAGCATGTCCACTCAACATATCTTCTTTCCCACTGCATTACACATGAGAGTCATCTGGAGTTCATCATCAACGCTCTACTCAGAGGAGGCTAATACATCATTTTCATCTTTGTCTCATGATGATGCACCCATCTCTTTGGGAATTCACACGTTCACCTTGTGCTTAGCCACAGGCACGTCCAACTCTGCAGATCTCCTTTCTCACTGCGTTACACAGGAGAATCATTTGGAGTTCTTCTCAACTCTCTATAAGGAGGAGGCCATCTTTACGTTCTAGCTCTGTCTCAAATAGGAACCACACAACCCTCTCAGGGGCTCTCTCTCACGAAGAATCACCAATAACATATATATTATGATTTATTAAATTCTCTTGATCCTGTATTAAATGGTTAATTATAAAATAAAAAAAACAAATGAAATTATATCTTTTAAAATTTTATTTGTATGCTTATCATTTATTTTTTAATTTTTAATCAAATATTACAAAACTTTAATACTTAGTAATCATTTTAAATATACATTTAGATATTAATTGAAGTATTAAATCATTATTAAATCATGATATTTGACAAAATAACTACCTTATTAGTAAGTATTTTTATTTTTTTTTCACTCCTTACTGAGAAAATATTAAGACCTCTTTAATCTACACATATTCATGATTACAATGGATTCATTCCATAAACTCGATAAAGAAATAACATGTAAAGAGATATCTAATAATTAGGTATAATTTAAATATTTTTGATGTATGTAGTTTTCAGTTACCAAATTGTGTAAGAGTAGCTCCCTAAACATATTTTTTAATATATCTAAAAGTTGTTGTTATAGTTGATTTTAGTAACTGCATTCACGAGTTTATAATCCGATTTTAATGGTGTAAAAGTATATGATTGGTAGTTGTATGTTTATTAATTTATGTTATTGATGTGTAAATCATTGTGGATATTTTATTGAAATAATTAGTTATAATATTTAAATAAATTTATGTAAACTATTTATCATGTATTTTTTTAATTTCATTATTATGTAATATTATATTGTGTTTATCGAATGTAACTTGGGTGATTGGAGGAATGATTGTTATCTTCTCAATCCAAATTCAAATCCTTGAAATGACATATTTATTCTCTTAATAAATTTATAAAATATTCCTATTGAGTACCCACTATTCCAAAAATTAACCCGCTCACGATAGTTGGACAGCTTTACCATTTGATCATGGTACAAAAGAATTTATATAGTGGTGAACATATATTGTTGTTAATAAATTCCGTGAAGCCAACTATGTCAACCAGCCAGTTGGGTCGGTGTTATAAATCGTTTATTTCTTCCTTGAATCGTCCACTGATGTAATCGCGCTGAAAACTGAGCTGTAGCTAAGGCTAAGGCTAAAGCTGTTGCGTTGTCGGTATGCCGAAAAAACAATAAATAAACTAACTATACTAGGTCAATTCCTCCCAGTGGCGCTTTTGGGTTATAATACTTAAAAGAAGTTCCACGCTTACAACTCTGTAGGTTGACTTTGCGTTTGAATATAAATTAATATAATATAAGGCTTACATACTAATTAGTACAATAGAAATCTTCAAGAGTCCAACATACCAAGGAATGATTTTGGTTGGTCTTTTAAAAATGTTTCTATTGACCAAAATCAGGGGTACATATCGTTGAAAGCTCTACTTTGTTTCACTCCAAAGGAAGTATTATAAGAAAAGCTACGCATTTTGAAAAAAAACTTCAAATAATATTTTGGAAGGAAAAGCTAGGCATTTTGAAAAAAAACTTCAAATAATATTTTGAAAGGGTTAACCAACCCTTTCAAATTTTCTATTTAGGTAAGAAAAATAATCTTAAAAAAGGATGAGTTATTACTTTCTTATGGAATTCCTTGTTGCCATTTTCTATGCTTCTTATTATGAGGAAATGTATATCGGGAAGAAAAATAATCTTGAGGGAGAGTTAGTTAACCCTCCACGTATTTATCTTAAAAAAGGATGAGCTAACACTTCCCTATGTCCCTCCTCGTTGAGAAAAATAATGTCTCACAAGGGTCGACCAACGATTCKCTATGTTCCTTATTATGAGAAAATGCACCACATCAGGAAGAAAAATAATCCTGGGTAAGGATTAGCTCAGCCTTTGATGTTCTTATTCAACCCTTGCAAATGCTCCCCTTGGTGGGAAAAAACATTAGAAAAGTGTCAGTTGACCTTTCTTGTGTTTCCTCCAAAGTGATAAATAATTTTGGGGAAGGGTTGGCTAACCGTTACCAATGCTCTACATCAATGAGAAAATAAATCTTAGGAAAGGCTTGTTCCATGTACTCCTCTTAGTGAGAAAAATAATCTTGGGGAGGGGTTAGTCGACCCTTCCACATTCTCATAGTCAATAAGAGAAATAATCACGGATTGACCCTTTCTGATCATCCCAACTAACATGAGAACTAATCTTAGTAAAGGGTTAGCTAAGTCCTCACTGTGTTATGCATTAACAAGAAAATACCCTTAGACGCGAGTCAGTCGAACCTTCCTCATGTGTTCCCTCAGTGAGAATGAATGATATTTCAGAAGGGTCAACTCACCCTTCCTAATGCTCCCCCTTAGTAAGAAAAATAATATCGGACAAGGCTTAGCTAACCCTTACATATGGCCCCCCTCGAGGATAAAAATATTTTTGGGATATGGTTATCCAACCATTTCTATTACTCACCCTTGGCTAGAAAAATACTCTTGGGGAAACATCGGTTACCCTTCCCTATGTTTTTCATATGTGAAATAAATAACCTTTGATAATTTTCAGTCAACCATATTTTCATCATACAAATTTGATGATTTGTTATGTTGAAGTCATGAACCATATGTTGTATTATATGAATCTCATGATCTTGGTATGGAATGATGAAGTTACCATGTTAAGCACACCCACTACTAACCCAATTTTTTTTTTATAATAGACATTAAATAAATGTATGCAACAAGATCAAAATTTGTGCAACTAACAAGAATATTTAAAAAGATATGTAATTCCATTTAACATACACATCAACATTGGTTCACTTAAGGAATAGATAAAAACACATAGCAATCATAACCCATAAATAAAAATAATGAACAAAGATGAAACACCTATATTCTGAAAACAAATGTGCAACCAATTGCAGAGCATAGGCATTCCACCCAACCGTATACTTGTTTCTCTAGTTCTCAATACTAAGTCACCTTTGAGCTAGGGCTATGAATCCAAAAGAAAGGATGTCTCCTAAGCGTGTCTATTTTCCACTCACGAACTAAATAATCCTCAACAAACTAATTTTCTACAACCATACCAATCCACCAAGTGTCTTTCCACTCAACAAGAACAACCCAAAGAATGAGATATCCTTATCTGCCACACAGTCCCTCAGGCTATCCCACTTCGCTCCAAGGCTCCATCACAGGTTGAATAGGAAACATCTCTTGTTAAGGACTCCAAGAATGTTAGTGGCATCAAGAAAATGTTACACCATCAAGATCACATGCTATAGGGTAATTTCTTACATAGAAATATCACTCTACAGTCCTAACAACCTTCTTTTTTATGCAATTACATCTTCCACAAGTTGCCCAAAAAGTACACTATGGTTTTTTTCAAGCTCTAGCACTGAACACACTCTTTCTTTCCCAAAAACTATTTTAAAAACTACCTACAATACCCATTCAAAATTCCTTTTATCCATGCATGCTAACTGTCACACTCCCCAATATTGATTGTATCCAACCCCATTCTCTCAATAACTATGTGAGGTGACATTTACCACCAAACCTCTTACATGTATTTAGTGATTAAAGATTTTATACACTTAAAAGGAAAATATAAGGTTCATACAAAATCATTTTAGAAAGGTGGAATGGGATTAATAGACATGAATAATTCCCCTATTTGAACCCCCCCTTCTTGTGGAAAATTAGCCCCATGACTCTGTTTGTGTCCATCTGTAGTCAGAGATACAATTTATTTTATTATTTTTGATATACAATATTTACACATTACATTGGTGGGCCCATGGCCATGCATCATATTTACATTATGCATCATTAAATTGGGGATTAAAAATGGGGACGTGACATTCGCCTCCCCCTACAATTTTAACTATCCTCAGTGCACAAAACTATACCAATATACATGTACAAAATTTTACATCATAGTACTTGATACTTTCACAAGTTAACAACTCATGCAATAATTCCAACCAACAATCTTGTGTTCCCCTCAGCATTCACAACCCAAGGAAGTGTACATCCTTCTCTGCATCATAGTGCGCCAGATTTTGCCACTCCCTTTATAAGGATATAGAATAGGTCTTACAAGGAAATTGAACTGCGAAAATGGAGACTTGCACACATATATACAAATGTGCATTTAGTTTTTTTTTAAATTTGCAAACAATCGTGGTTACTCCTCTTGCATGGTATCCTTACACTCCCACATGACATATTCAAGACAGTAGCATGTCCCCTAGACCTTTATTAGGACGATGCATTTGTTCCTAATTACTTTGACTTTTTCATCTAGCATGCACATTGGTTCCACCTAAAATTACCCTTCATGCTCCACTTGGATCACAATCCATTCAATCACGTGGTTAGAACTAGGCACATATTTATTCAATAAAGAAACATGAAACACATTATTCATTCTCATGGTTGCAGAGAATGAAATCATGTATGCAACTGTATCTATCTTCTCTAGAAATTCAATTAGACCACAACATATCATTGCAAACTTTGGGAAACTTCTCAATCTCAATGATCTTATTTTATCCTAAACTTTTAAAAACACATTCTCTGCTGCTTTGAATTCCTTGTGTGCTTTTCCTTTTTCAAGATAACTCGTTTTCATGTCCTACACAAGCCTTAAATTCTACCTGATCTTCACCATATGTTCTTCCATTTTCCTTATCAATTATGGAATGTCTCCTGGGTTATCCAAAATAAATGGCATGTTACATTTCCTACYATACAAGGCTTCAAATGGGCTCAACTTCAAGGATGTATGATACTAATTATTATAAGAAAATTCAACTAGGTGAAGGTAATCCTCCCACCTAGAAGGATTTTCCATTACATACATTCTCAACATATCTTCAATTATTTGGTTGATCCTCTATATATGCCCATTTGACTCTAGATGATATGTTGTACTAAAATCAGGGATGATTTTAAGAATGGAAATTTATATTAAAATGTAGAAACCTGGGCTAATCTTACTCGTCCTTAATATGAAAAATGTAAAATGGTTGGCGATACTTTTTTAAAATATTCCAATTTATAAGGATTTTATATAGTTTCTATAAAATTTTGGCGATTTTTAAGGTAAAATAATTTTATTCTATGGAATTTAAACAAATTGTTTTAGAAAAAAATGGAAATTGGCGAATCGTTTTTTGGGAAAAACCATGGAAAATTAGCCCATTTGCGAAACTTGTCCCCTAAAATCATCTATGGCTAAAATTCAAATTAGTCCCAAATACCTTAAACATCCCCTTCAAAAAATTGAAAGTGAACTTGGAATCTCCATTTGACATGATTACCTTAGGCACACTATGTAGCGTGATGATTTCATTCATATAAATTTATGCAATATTAGTTGCCTTGTGAGTCATTTTTAATATAAAAAATTGTACAACCTTTGTAAGATTTTCCACCACTACCATGATGGAATCATKCTCCCTTGGTTTTCTTAGAATCTTGGTGATAAAATATATTGTAACTACTATTGAAATTTTGGTATGCTATTTAATGATACACAATGTCACTTCATTGTCACCCAACCATAGGAATTCACATATKCCACCCCCGAACACTCTAACCTTCACTTAGATAGATTTCATTCACAAAGCAAGTGAAATCAGATAAACCCTAGCACAAGTGCTAGATCAACTAGAAATACCACCACAACTGCAACAACAACACCATACAAAGGTAGTGCATCTCCTCAAGGAGTAGCACACAAGAGAGAGATGCCAAAAGACTAAACAAGAATAAACTATCCAGTTGCAGCTACTGCATCACTTCCTCCATACTTGCACCTTGTTTCTGTGTAGCTGGGAGAGTGTAAGTGTGATTAAAAATGAACCAAGATGTCCTCTATTTATAGTCTTTCTAGTCACTAGACAGGGTCAACTTCTTCTCTGGACATGTGTCGTTTCAATAATGCTTTATTCTTCTGGGCCGATTTCTCTTCTAGGTTATTTCAATATTTGTCTAATGGATCCCTTGCTTTCGGAATATTCTCTGCATATAAGAAATGTCATGTAGGAGGGAAAGATCCTCTCGTAGCTACCAAAACATCAACACTCCCTCTTATCTAGGGAGGCATCTTTCACGGTGTCTTCATCTAGTAGTCCACTGACTACTCTGAAATCATCTCATAGCACACAACTACCAAAGCATCGGTAGCTTGAATCGACTATCACAGTCTCTACGATTAAGTAACACTTAGCTACTCCCAATGTGAACTGGTAGTCTCCATGGAAATAATCTAGTAGCACACAGCTACTATAATGTCACTCAATATAACACGACTGTTTCGATCCATAGTAGTACATAACTACTATCTAGTGGTGCGGAATGACTCCAAGTATCACACAACTACTATCCAAAGACACAATGTCTCTCTCCTGCAATCAAAATGCAATACAACAATCTCTATGATTATGCAGCAATCAACTAGTGACACACAACCACTACAATATGCCGTCAACCATAATCATAGTCTGCCACCTCCATGACTATGCATCAATCAGTTAATATCACACATTTACTACAATATTCCATCAACCATAGTTAGGATCCGTATGACTATGTAGAAATCATCTAGTAGCACACAACTACTACAATATGCCCTTAACCATAGTCATACCTATGATTATGCAACGATCAACTAGTAACACAAAGTTACTACAAACTGCCATCAAACATAATCATAGTTGATGTCTCTATAACTAAGCAACAATCAGCTAGTAGCACAAAACTACTACAATATGCCATCAACCACACACACACCCCTCTCAGGGGCTCTCTCTCTCAGGATGAATCACCTACTGAATAGTCGATTTCTCAACACATTTTGGTCAAGCCTCTGGTTACTGCTGGACACCAAAATCAACAAATCCACAGCCTCCCACCCCCAGTCAGATGGCTAAACCGAGGTCGTAAATTGAATGATCGTGCATATCCTGTGCATGTATAATTCCAAGCACCCTTTCATATGGGATGAGAGTATTCCCTATGTCCATCATAGATACAATCAAGCCTTGCATAACTCAACTAGGCGAACCCCTTTCAGGTGGGGTTGGGATTCCAACCATTGGGTCCTATAGATGTTGCACTACCCCTTGCGATCACCTAGCCAACTAATCTCCTGATCCAACTGAAGCTGACACAACCACCCGACTCATTGAGTGGATCCATCACATCCATCAATAGGTTTAGGATATCCTACATAAGTCCAATTAAAAGTACAAGCAATGCCATGATCAACATCGAGTGCCACATAAGTTTCATGTGGGCGACAAATTTTGGTTGCATTTGCAGAAAAAGCACCTTACCAGACCCCATCAGAAGATTCATTCTCTCCGTTATGGGTTGTACACCATCACCAAGGATGTGGGTGATAATGATTTTGAGCTCAACATTCCTCCTTTCCTTGGCATGCACCCATTGTTCAACATGGATCTACTTCGATCTTATTTCCCACCATTATTGGACACCTCAGAGATAGAAGAACAACTAACACCAACATAGCTCAACCCCGAATGCATACAACATGAATCCAGAGATCATATTGTGGACAAAAAGGTCAAGGGCACTCGCCAACAAAGGATCCAACTTTATCAAGTTTTCAAGGCAGTGCAACTCCTGCACCAAGGCAAGTGGCTCACCCAGGGCCAAATTCAACATAAATTTCCTCGTCTAATGGGGTAAATAAATGAAATGGATACGATTTCTTTCTAATGGGGTATTATTGATCCATATGGATGTCGATGGCCTCCCACCTATTCCAATTGGATCATTTTTGAAGTTTTCCAGTTCGACAGGTTTTTCCTAGTTTTCAGGTCCTTGACTTCCAGGGTTGTTTTGATGCCCTAAACAACGTTTTTAGGGCTTGCCACAAGAAACATGTGTACTCCTCGGATAGAAAATTCCAACGAGCTATCGTGCACCTAAAATAAATATTGTATGCAAAAGTTACGACCCCAGGAAATTGATGTACTAACTTACCCAAACGGGGCCCACATGACTTTTGGCGCTTCATTTCCTAGGGTTATTTTTTTGTATGTATAAGGTTTTTTACATTCTTGTTTATTGTAAAGAGGCCTTGAGAGACTCATTGTAATCATATTCTAGTGAATGAGTGCAACCATCACATCTCTTCTCAAAGATAAGTCACCACCATTCTAGCAATCTTGTTTTCCGTGCATTTTATAGAAACCATTTTTACTATATTTCTGTTATTTTTTGTTAAGCATAATTTGATAATAATATGTATTCATTTTGTTCTGCTCATAAAATATGTATCACTTACCCTACTTCTACGGTGAGGGGTTCCCAGACCCAAGTTGTCGCGTCTTTTGTTTCAGCTTCTGCTCGATTTTGATGACATATCGATAGGTCGTGCCCAAGGATAAGATTTCCAAAAACCCCATTTCAATATGGATGTATCTATGCATACCGTCGCAGTATTTGAGCACCATATGTCACTCATAATATTTTATAACAAGCTTGGTGTGCAAGGTATGGAAGACATTAGTGATTCTGGCACTATTTGGTCTATTTCCTGCCACACCATGGTCCATCTTGTATACAAGTCGTCATAAATTCCAATAGGGTAGTATTGCTACTTAATATCATCCATGAAGGAACCCGAAGTGGGCGAAACTACAAATAATGTGGATCCCTCTATTTCATTTTGCTCACAAAAAGTCTCCCACCAATCTTTGACATGGGGGGCAACCTTGAGGAGTGAAAATGTAATCTTTTCTCTATTGAAAAAATTGTGGACAAAAACATACCCTTCTAGAAGGTTTAACCTTTTATGTACGGAATCAACCTTCAAATATAGGAATATCAAATTTGACATGTACCTTGAAAGGGGTGGTGCTTCCACTTGAGGTGGATGTGTCGCTTTTCGGTAGCTGTTGAAGAATTTGTGTAGAGTTTTCCGTCATCTCGTTCCTTTTTCACTCAAGGGATTCCTCGAGAAACATTTTAAAAGGATCTCCTATCCCAATGTATTTATTTTCTCCCTCCAGTGATGGTTTCTTGGGCGTGTGAGAGAAGTTGTCCTTAATAGAAACAAGCTCGAGACCCATCTCTCTATACCTTGACCGTGTGGGGGACATGCATTAAAAAACGATAAGGAGAAGACAAATCTGATACCACTGATCCGGATTTATGAGAAGAATGAAATGAAACCACATATTTATAATATATATATTTTTAACAAGAACTGGAAAAAATATATTTACTAGTGTGGATAAATCCACTAGTATTACAAAAAAACAGTCCTGGAGGACCGTATTAGAGTTCTTCTCGGAGAGAGATGATTACAAAAACGGTAATGGTCATATAGTAAGTTACATCCCCCTTTATTTACAAAAAAAATGTATGTAGAGTTTCCTGGGTAAATTCCACAGTATGAGCCATTGAAAAAAGCAATTCGGCAATACATATAGAGGTTTGAGCTTAAATGTAAACTAGCTTAGATACCCTTCTCCACCTTGGGTTTCCACACATTCATCCTCAAGTCTGGGTGAGGCTCGTTCAGGTTTGGCACTTGGTTGATCGAGTTTGACTGGATGTTCCTTGAGTAGCGTTGCTGATCGTCCTAGTTTCTTGTGGGGTGCTACTAATTATCTAGTTGATTTAGTCTGTGCTGTAGAGTGTCAATCTGCAAACGGTTGGTTTCGATTTGGCTTCATTGGGCGTCACTTTCATCCTGAATCTTGCTTATCAAAAAGTGATGCTGAGATAATGTCTCCATCTTGAATGCATGGTTGGCGCTTAACGCTCCCAGTTTCTCTCTTAGGCTGTTGCACTCTCCACATTCAACCTCCCAATTGTCCTCGGGCCAACCACCCGAGTCTTCCTGAGCAGTAGCAGTATGCTGCATTTCCCTATTTCTTGAAGAAAGGTCGGACTTGGATGACTCTTGTGGGTTCTGCATAGTGCCAAGGGGGAAATTCAGACAGATGTGGGCCTATGAGGTGACTTGGAAAGACTTGGGGGGTCAGCTGAGGAGCCGAGAAGCAGAGGGATAAAGGGGTAACTGGGGAGCGCTTAATTGTTGGAGGTCTCGACAGGAGAGAAGAAGGAGGTCCTGAAGAAGTTCGAGGGCATACCAGGCTCTGAAATTGAATAGTTCAGAGCACAGGGTGACCCAAAATACTCACAGTGGAAGTCTGGAATGAGGCAAAGGTGGTGAGAGGACTGGAATAAGTACCAAGAGGGTTTGATAGGGCGAACGAGTGGAAGGGATTTCCCACGGAAGCCAAACGCTGGACAAGGACTGTTGCATGATTGCTGAGGGAGGGAATGACACACTTTCCTGCAGGTTCGTGGGAGGAGTCCTGTTTAATGTACTAGACGATGCCATGGAGGGGAGAGTGGAAGTGAAATTGACGCCAGGGGAGCTGCAATGATGTGGGAGGCGAGAGTCCCATACTGCAAATCCGCATAGACGAGGCAGGGAGTCTGGATTTCCCATGAAAAATAGAGATTTTTCTCTGTCTGAAAATATGGCCGCCTTAAAGTCTTGGGAGGGGTGGTCCGCGTGTGGTGCATGCCATCTGGTGTGCCTATAGAGGTTCTCATCCACGTGGATGACTGCAAGTGTCCACCTTGATTTATTGTGGTTGCCTTTRTGCTCATCCAGTGGGGCCAATCTTGTGTGTGTGGAGATGCCCCCTTCCCTCGTAATTTGGGTTTGGCTACCAAAATTCTTACCCATGTGCCCGTGAATTTTGCTTGGACCCCAGGGGAAGGGGATTCTTTGGCTGACCATTTTTCKCTCTTGGGTGCTCATCAATAGAGGGGGGGTTGGGGATGAGACTCCGTCRATACTGAGGGTGTCGGGATTTGTCCCTATTGTTGCATTGGCCATCTTGTCGGCTTCACTATTGTTGCCCCAAAGAATGTTATAGAAGGTGATTTTTAATATCTCTGGAGGCCAGCTGGGTTCTGTCCAGAATTTKYTTTAAGATTGGATCTTTGRGGTTTGTTCCCTTAACCATYAATCTTATTATGGTGTTAGAATCCCCTAGGACAACAAACTCTCATATTTCCTTGGTTTGAGTCAGTTGAACCCCTTTTAAAAGAGCGTAGGCCTCAACTTTGTTGTTGGTTTCCGTCCCTAGATTCTATTGGTAGTGAGAAACTGTTTTTCCCCCAGGATTGTTAAGAATCCCCCTCACACCTACCTCCCTTAGGTTTCCTTTTGAGGCACCATCGAAGCAGAGAGTATGGATTTTTTTCTTTTGGATCCAAAGGTCTATGTTGAGGATGTTATGAAGCTGCCATCTTGATCTTGTTGCTGCTTTGGTATGCTTAGAAGTCCTGAGATTGGATCTTGCCATCCAGTCTTTTTCCTGGATGGTCCAATTTGTTGAGTCTTCAATTTTTAGAGGTCTTGAGTTTATAGATTCAGAGAGTAGCAGCTTTGCTTTAGCAGCTACTGTTTGAGGGGGAGAGGCCTTTCTTGGAAAATGTTCCTGTTTCTTGTTATCCAGATCTGCCAGCAGATAAATTCTGGTAGCACCTGCCATATGCGCTTCAGAAATGGCTTGTCCTTGATGGAGCCCCGATAGTACTTGTCTCAGTTTCCCAAGTTGGGGTGGGGAGAGGAAGGCCATCTTATAATTCTAGCGAGATCCCCAAAGGCTAGGGTCCAATGCTTTTTGCAAAAGGGCATTCCCAAAACAAATGACTGATATTCTTTTGGCTATTCTAGCAAAGAGGGCAGATGAAAGGGGCCAATGAAGCTTCTTTTCATGAGTTTATCCCTTGTTAGGATTTTGTCATGGACTAGAGTCCAGGTAAGGAAGTTGATTTTTGGGAGGGAGTCCCGGTTCCAGA
The DNA here is from genome assembly GCA_032191745.1 of Picea mariana. Lineage (NCBI taxonomy): Eukaryota > Viridiplantae > Streptophyta > Pinopsida > Pinales > Pinaceae > Picea > Picea mariana. Next base: position 45,639 of record JASDQU010710055.1, read on the forward strand.
CATTTCTCCATTTTGTCGAAGGTTGGTAGTCTCCCGTGTGATCGAGGATCTGGCTGTATCCTTCTTTGACTAAGTATACCTTGTTCCCCCATCCCCTGTTGTCTGGTTAGGTTTTTTGGATGGGCACTGCCACTTTTAGAAGCATGATCAGACAATGAGCTTGTTCTATCAGGTGTTGCAGAAAATCCCCTAAGTTCCAGTCTCTACAACTACCATTGTCATTCTAGGCTCAAATTTCATATAGGGTGCGCTTGCTTGAGCATAACATCCAACATTTTAGTTCCATGAGATTTTCATCGCTGGGGTTGAAGGTCACCCCAAATATCCGATCTTGCTAGATTTTTATTGATTTTCCATTGCTTGGGATTCAGGATAGATGCCCTCTGAAGAAGGGGGAGGCTCCCTTTATAAGTTTCCATATTTGAGACCCTACTTGGTGAGTTTGTAGATTGTCCATACTTCTTTTTCTTTTACCTAGTTTGTATTTGTTTATGATCGCCTGTTTCCACCAGTCATTACCCCTTGAGATTAGCCTCCACAAGAGTTTGGCTCCCATTGCAGAATTAGTGATTTTAGGGTCTCTGATAACCAGACCACCCTTTTTTTTTTGGCTAGGTAACAATTTCCTAGTTTACCAGGTGAATTTTTTTGTGGTTTGAATTCCCTCCTTGCCACAAGAAATTGCGGATGAGATGGGCCATTGCTTTAAGAATTCTTTTTGGGGTGAGAAGGGTAGATAATTGATACATGGGAAGGGTCGAGAGGACAAAATTGATCAACACCACTCTGCCAGATGGGTTTAGCCATCGTGAGCCCCATTTTTCCATCTTTTCCCTGATCTTTTGGATGAGGTGGTGCAAAAATTCTCTGGGAAGTGCTTTGATGCAAAAGGGGAGGCCTAAATACTTGAAGGATTTTCAGTCTTGGGTAATGGAAAATCCCATGATTTGGGTTATTCTAGCTCTGATAATTTCCGAGACATTCCAAGTATAGATATGACATTTTTCTTTGTTTAGAGTACCTTTCGAGACAATAAGGAAGGTATCCAAGACTTGGAGGATTCTTCTGGCCAAAATTTTGGAAGCACCGCTTAGCAGAATTGTGTCATCTGCAAATTGAGAGTGGTTTAGTCTTTTTACTTCCTTAGTGATTTTTATTCCAGGGATGTTGCCAATTGCACTTTCCCATTCGAGGATTATGTTTAGAAATTCTTCCATGATCACATAGAGTAAGGGGGAGAGGGGGCAGCCTTGCCTTAAATCCCTAGACACCTTGAAGAAAGAACCTGGTCTGTCATTTATTAGGGGCGCTATCCAAGGAGAGTCAATGCACAAGTTGATCTAATTCATGAAGTTCTGATTGAAGCAAAACTTGCACATGACTTTGAAGAGAAATTTGTGTTCCACTCTGTCAAAAGCATTGGCCATGTCGAGTTTTATGGCCATTCTAGAATTCCCCCGAATGTTACTAGCATGGATTGCTTCTTATACAAGGATGAAGCTTTCCCAAATCTGACGACCTGCTACAAAGACACCCTGGTTTAGGAGAATTAATGAGCTGAGGAGGGGGTTGAGCATGTTTGCTATTATTTTGGATAGGATTTTATAGGATATGTTGCAAAGTGAGATTGGTCTAAAGCGATTTAGGGAGGAGGCTCCATGCTCTTTTGGGAGGAGATCTAGCAAGGAGGAGTTCATTGCTCTACCTAGTTTTTTGGCTTTGTGAGCGAAGTGGACTATTCTGGTGAAGTATTTTTTGATGATGTGCCAACATTTTTTGTAGAAATGTAAAGTGAAACCATCCAGGCCTGAAGCTTTGTCATCTTGGAATTGGTTCAAGGCTCTAAGAATTTCTTCTTTCTCGATGGGTCTGTCAAGGTGGTAGTTGTCGGCCTCAGTAATATTAGGGGGGATGTTCTGAAGAAAGGGTTCAGAAAGGTGATCCTCGTCTATGCTGGAGGTTGTATACAGGGAGTGGAAGTGGGAGGAGGTATGTTGCTTAATTTGGAGTCCTTAAGGATTTCCCCTTCCTGGTTTTTGAGCTCGGAAATTTTATTTGACCAGTTTCTTACTTTGGCTTGATTGTGAAAGAAGGTGGTGTTTTGGTCACCTGCCTTTAGCCAGAGACTTCTGGATTTAAGCCGCCAAGCCATTTCTTCTTCAGCTAGAGCCCAGAGGTACTCTTTGTGAAGGGTTTTCTCTTGGGTGAAGAGGTTCTGATGAATCTCTATACTTTCAATTTCATCTTGGAGGGCCTCCAGTTGGGACTTTTTATCTTTTGCTTTATTGTGCGAGTTGTTTTTGGCCCAACTCTTTACCAGATCCTTGACTATTTTAAGTTTCTGCTCCCAGATGTAGTTTGGAGAACCTGTGATCCACTGGTTCCAGACCTCAAATATGGATTGAATGAGCATGGGTCTGTCCAGCCAGAGGGGATTTAGTTTGAAAGGAATAGGGTCCCATTTCTGTTGATCTTCGAAGGTCAGTCTTATGGGGTGGTGGTTTGAGCCAGCCTAGGGCAGATTCATTGAACACGACTTGTTGGGAAGGGAAAACAAGTCACTGTTGATCATGAATCTATATAATCTTGCTGCGATGTGTCTTGGCCCTGCTCTTTTATTATTCTAGGTGTAGATTCCTTTGCTTGAGGGGACATCATAAATATCAAGATCCGAGATGAGGTCCTCCAGTATTTCTCGGAATTGGTCTCTAACCACCGATCCTCCCCTTTTTTCCATTGCATCTCTGGTTATGCTGAAGTCTCCTACAATAAT
>JASDQU010710056.1:6495-27960 GCA_032191745.1 Picea mariana
TAGGCCAAAAACTTGTCAAAAACTTCACTCTTGAGTTTTAAGAAGTAAACCCAAGTACGTCTGGAAAAGTCATCAATGAAAGTTAAGAAATACTTGCACCCAGAAAAAGAAGGAGAAGAAAGTGGACCACACAAATCACTGTGAACAAGTTGTAAAGGACCCGGGGCGTGCCAAGAGGCACATTTGCCAAAACTGTCCCGATGATGTTTGTCGAGAACACAACTGACACAAACACCATCTCTGCATAAAACAAGAGGAAGACTAGTCACCATCTGTTGATTACATAGTTGTTGCAATGAGCAATAGTTTAGATGACCAAACCGCTCATGCCAAAGTTTGCTCAAGTCATCGCTATGAGCAACAAAAACTGATGAAAAAGCTGATGACCCAAAGTTGTCAAACTCGTACAACCTGGTAATATCATCAGCAATTCCAGTTGCAAGAACATGCTTAGAATCTTTTAGATCATTGATTACAACTTGGTGAGGTGAAAACTCGATGGTCTTACCTTCACCTGAATGAGTGATTTGATATACTGATAGAAGGTTACAAGAAAGACATGGAACACATAATACATCATTGAAATGACCATTATCTACTTGAATTGTTCCAGATCCTACAACAATAAGAGATGTATCATCACCAACAAATATTTTCTTGGTGTTACATTCATTTAGAGAAGAAAATATGGCTTTATCCTTAGCCATATGATAAGATGCTCCTGAATCAATAAGCCACTCATTAGAAGAAGAAGTAGTACTAGAATTTGAATTGAAGGAGAAACCAGAAGCAGAAAGTGCATGTCTGTGAGAAGAATAAGTAGAATCAATACTGATGTTGTGCTTCTTCATCGCTACTTCTAAAGCTGCCATCTTCTTGAAACATTTGGACTCATCATGACCATCTTTATCACAAAAGTTGCAATGTCTGTTAGTATTCTTACTTTTATATTTTTCTCATTTGTCACAAGTAGGAGCTGAAGTTGTCTGAGCAGGTTTGGGACCCTTATGTTGTTTCTTGTTGTAGCGAGGATGTTGCTTTTTGGGATACGTAGGTTTATCTTTATGCTGAGCAACTGAGGCTTTGTTGGAGGGACCTGCAGTGTTGATCACTCCAAATTGTACAAGCTTATCTTCCTCTTGAATCAAAGAAGCACAAAAGGACTCAAGAGTGGGTGTTTCATAAGCTTCTTCCCCTAGAGCCTCTCTCATGGCATAAAAGGTAGATGCAAACACATGATACTCACTACCTAGGTTAGAAAGAATAAGATAGATGCAACGCTCTTCCTCCATCTTTATCTTACATTCTTCATATAAAATTCTGAGTGTTTTAAACCTAGATAGATAGTCTCCAAGGCAAGAAAAATCATTTGGACTCAAGGTCAGTATTTGATTTTTTAACTATTGTGCTTGAATAATATTGAGTTTACCAAACACAGATTCAATCGTGTTCCAAGCTTCTTTGGGGTCATCAATATCTTGAAGGTGGTACCTTAAATCAAGAGAGATGGAAATTTCAATTAGTCCATGTGGTTCGTCATTCCTATTATCCCACTTGGCTTTCTTATCAGCATCAATGGGTGCTTTTTCCTTTCCCAAGGTAATCTGGTACAAGCCTTTACTTCTTAATAAATCTTCCATATGAGATTTCCATTGGAAATAGTTGTTGCTGGTAAGCAAGACAATACTTGTAGAAGCCATATTAAATATGCAGATAATGTTGATTTAAAAACTGAAATTGATGATCTCGATGGAAAGAGCTCAAAAAGTTATGTGGTTTAAAAAAAATGCACTAAAAATGGACTTTCGAGGTTAGAGTTATGCCCTTTTAAAAAAAGGCACAATCGGTAACCAAATGATTGTGTGGTTGTGTAAGTTGCTTTATGAGGTGACCCACTTTTATAAAGAGAAGTGGGGATCACTTTTACAATGAAGTTCCTTTATAACAGAAAAAGTTGCATGCAAAATAAATAACTCTAAAATAAAATATTAAAGCTACTTATAGTGATTCACTTTTATACTTGAAGTGAAATACACTTTACAATTTTAGCATGAACTTTTTCAAAAAAAGTAACAAAAGAGAGACTTGAACTCAAGACCTCTTACTTAATAAGGCAACTTTTAACCAAATGACCTAGCAAAACATATTGTAATGTTCAGAAGGAGGATTGGGGGTGTTGTTGTTGTGGAAGACGGCCTTGGAGAGCGTGCTAAAAAAAAAACTATTTTCACACAAGAAAACAAATTTCGCTTTTCGATGACAACAAGGGTTAGATCTCGGTTAGCTTACCCGAAAGATGCACCTTTTCCTATATGTTTCTAATTTGTCGAGATCGCACAGGGCACGGGGAAAAGAGAATACGTAGATCTAAAAGAGTAGCAACCTAGAAATAAATAAAACAAAACCAAAACAATACCAAAATACTACTCTGCAAAAATTTTAAAAAATGCGTATTCAAGCTTTATACCTCGGGATCTAACTGTAATGGTCGTATCTTGGGCAAACAGAAACCTTTTCGAGTGAAACGAAAAGTGTTCCTGACTGAAACGAGCGCTTTGGACGCAATGGAATAGTCCTCTCAGCCCATAAATGTATGGAAATGGCAGAAAGTGGAGATGAGGCAACTTGGCTTCACGATCTCGGTCTTCAACAGGAGCGGGTCTTCAAAGAGGCTCTGATACCATGTTTGAAAACACGGGTATTCCAACAGAGGATGAACACCTTTAGTAACCACTCACATAACCAGATCAAAGATCAACACACTGATGTTTTCACGTGATAAAACCCCTATGGGGAAACATCCACGGCCCTAGCCAATGTGACCACTTGGAGCAGTTTATTAATGCAAAGAAAAAGATTACAGAGAGATTTTACAAGAGAGTTTCTCAAAATCGATCATCGGCAAATGACCCTCCATGCTCTTTAAATAGAGATCATGGACCAATCGGGTGTTAAGTCACGGATCAATGGTCGTTAAGATCAAGAAGAGTATGAACCATCGGATCACTCTATGTCGGGAACATATCGCGACCGTCGGATTTCCTAACTACAAATGCATACTAATGCATACTAAAGAAACACACTAGAAAACACACTTTTACCTAACGACACAATAGACCAAGTAGATCTTACTAACTCCTAAGTGTCTAAATATCCTAACAGTTGGCACAGATGAGCAGGTAGCAAATGTGTCGACTAAGCCTCTATCTTGTGTGAAGTTTGAGTACTTCTGAGACAAGCTTGGTGTAGTCTAAAAGGACTTCCCTCGAAAGGGGGAGTGATGTTGATGATACTATAGTATCCTAAGCACTAGTTGGGTAGCTTAGTTAGGATTTATATCCTAGGGTATTGATCATCGCTAGACAGATCCCGTGAGGTCAGGATGGATGGTCTGTCAGAGTGTCTATGTCTGTATATACTTTTTGTGGTCAGTAGTATGGAAACTCAATTAGGATTTATATCCTAGGGGATTTTATCCCTGGACATATCCCGTAAGGTCCGGATGGAAGATGTATCGGAGTGTCCATTATTGTTATTGTTGTTGCTATTGTTGATGCTCCTATCTCATTCTATTGTCATTGATGTTGATGTTCCAACTTCATGTTGATGTTCCAACTTCATGTTGATGATGATGTTGATGTTCCAACTTCATGTTGATGATGATGATGATGTTACTCCAGCTCCATGTTGTTGTTGATGAGGATGATGTTACTCCAGCTCCATTCTGCAAATGATGATGATATCGATGATGAAAAAAACTTTCGATGATTTATAGATATGACTGACAGTGTTCCCGATGATGATGACGATGTCCCTTCCTCTTGATGTATTGAGTCCAGTCAGTTGTTATTAATGTTGTCAGTAGAATACCCTTCTTATTAAGGGGGAGTGTTGAAATATTGTAGCTTCGAAGAATATTCTACCTAAGAGAGAGTTGGATAATATTATTATATTTAATTAGGCCCTATTGTGCCTTAGCAAAAGTCAGCCCTATTGTGCCTTGATAGTTAAATGTAAATTAAGAGGGTAAAGTGATAGGTCATCCCAGACCTAATTATAGGCTGACCAGATCACTATTTATAAGAGAGGCCAAATGTTCATTTGGATACACACACCTAGCTCTATTGTGCGCAAGTCTTGGAGGAGAACCTACTGCAACTAGGGGTGACGTCAAGGCGGGTTTTTGGTCTATCTCTTGGTATTTCTTGGTTAAGTGGTGTGATACTTTTCCTAGTGAAGGAGTAGAGGAGGATATTCTATTTGTTCTTTGGTATATCTATATCAAGGAAGTTTTTGTTGGGTTTTCTTCCCCATGAGGGTTTCCCAGGATAAAATGTTGTGTATCTTGTGATTGTGTTTCTTTGGGTGATCCTTATATGTTGTTGATGTATTAAATGCTCATGTACTTTGGATATATCTTATTAATAACATTAAAAATTAACAGTTGTGTGTGGAGAGTGGACAACCAAGAGGTTCAGATCTCCCTGTGGACTCATAGCCTCAACTTGAGGGTGCCTGCTGTTGAAAGAAAATGAACAACAATGCCTATGGTTGGGAGGTTCATCCTTTGTATGCGGCCAATTGGTTAATTATTAACATATAAGTGTTCTATTGTTTTTATTTTGTTTATTTCGTTATGCAAATGGTTCATATGAATGTTGTGTGTTTTATGTTTTCTTGAATAGTTGCATTCATAGGTTTATATTATGTTGTAGTTGCATGGGTTATTTGGAATGTTGTGTGCACGTATATTTTTAAATGGTATCAAGTTATGCTAAATTGTTTAAGTAGTAATGAGACTCAGCTTGGAGGCTAGGTACGTTACAATATGGTATCAGAGCTTGTGGTTCAAACATTGGGCTTATATGGGCCAGGATCAATGTGTTTTTGGTAAAATTCTTTGTTATGGATTTTTGATCCGTGACAGATTAGGGGAAAAAATATAAAACAAAGTGAAATCCCTAGATTTATGAGAGAATTTGCATCGGAATCACCCTCAAAACTATCGAAGAGATGATCAAGGGCGTTAATCAATAGGATTGCAAAGCTAAATTCGACCTAGAAGGTAAAAAATTCACATTCTTATGGTGCCCGAAGGAGCTGGGAGAGTTTGATTAATCAATGGTCAATGTTATTTTGAATGGGAGATTGATGACCCAGATTCATCGTAAATTGAATTAAAAACTTATAATTTTTTGGAGATTGGAAAAGTCTCGCAAATTGACGGTCGAGATTCATTTTTGGCGAATGGGAAATGGAACAGATCAACAGTCGAGGCTCATCAACAGAGTTGGGCAAATTTTGGCGAATCAACAGTCAAGATCATTTTGAATGGGATATCGACGACCCAAATTTGCCTTGGTTTTGGTTGAAGTTTTCTAAGTGTTGGAGTTCACCAAGAGAGATCACCAATTGTCAATGGTTGGAGGTCGGTGAGTTTTGCAAAAGTATTTGGTTCTGCCCAAAAGAAGTCATCGATCGTTGATGGTCGGATCAATGAGATTGACAAAGTGTTTCATTTTCTAAAGGAAATCATCAATTATTGATGACTGATGATTGGAGGGTTAGCATAAATTGGTGAAAGGTTTCATGCATCGAGAGGAAATCATCGGTCATCGATGGTTGATGATCAGGGGTCGGTAGAATGGGCAAGGTGTTCAATTCGTCTAAAAGAAATTGTCGATCACCAATGAAAGGAAAGGGGAGGATGATGTGCATATCCACGTTAGTGTCCATGTGTCATGCCATGTCAGCCAAATTTCCATGTCCACGTGTCATGCCATGTCAGCATAGTTTCCACATCGGCTAAGAGATGGTCGATGGTCGATCATTGATGATTGGGGTTTGGCGAATTTTGTAAACAAGTGGGTTGCCAAGGAAATTCATCGATGATCGAGGTTTGGCGAGATTTGTGGGAAAAAAATGGTTTTCCAATAGAAATGGTCGTTGATTGAGGCTCGACGAAATTTGCGAGAAAGTTTGGTTTACCAAAGGAATTAGTCGATCATCGATGTAGTGTTGAAAAATCAACAGTCCAAATTGCTTCGAGTTGGCGATCAACGGTGGAGTTTTATCCACGAGCCTGAGGAAGGTTTAGCAGATCAACAATGGAGATTACTCCTGATTTTGAGATCGATGGCTCAAATTAAAATATAATTATAACAATAAAACAGTCAATTTTCTACGAAAATTTATGAATTCCTAAGGTCAGCAACTTGCAGGGGATTTTTGAGGCCCTAAACAACGTCTTTAGGTAAGTCGAGAGTCACAAGAACTGTGTGTACATTTGGTACACACAATATCTATAACCTAAATAAATGAATTCAGAGAGATCTTTCCAATGAGCTATTCTAAGCACAAATCAAAGCTCATATGAGAAAGTTATAACTGAAACAATACAAGGTATATTTTCGACACAAATTTACTTCCAAAGGGCATAATTGTGATGTCCCGATCTTCCTGATTAGCCTAGACAGAGGTCACTGAGTAGTCTATACTTTCTCGTAGGCTATAGTCAGTTTACCATTAGGGAAAGAGGAGAAATAAGGAGGATATTCGACCCAAACTTAGGAAAATCCACTTTATCCTAAGACAACGAAGAATTAGATGGAAAAGGGGATCGAAAAGGCTTAAAGCGAAAACCCTAATACGACTTGGGGTAAAGTGCAACTCTCAGTTGGGGTTAAATCACAATTAGGTCATCAGAGGTATTAAAGATGAAATCTGACCTAATTGCTCATTATGGATATACAGATTTGGAAATCAAAGCCCAGAGGAGGTCAGGCGACTTCATTGGATTGTTTGGTGGTGTTCTGGACGAAACCACTCACGGTGACAGGGTTCGGAGTTGAAAGACACTCCCTATTCTGCCGAGGAGATCATCCAGATCTTCTATTGCATTTCAGAGTAGGCCCACAGAGCCATCCAGAGCTTGCGTATGTATCCAGCGCATTGTTGAGTTGCAGCGCTAAGGATTGGAAGGTTTTCATCACTGGAGTAGGTCGCATCTGCCTAATCTCTTCGACATACTCAGATTCCTTCCAGCAGAGATCAGTAGGAGGTAAGGTGCTTCCATTGAGACAGTTTCTGACCTATTCTGATGGCAGAAACCATCAAAGCGACCCCCTACAACAACAGTTCAGGCGCACTTAGCAGCAGATCCGTCTGGGGTTTGTGTGGAGTCCGACATAGCAGATTCAGTCTTGCTCATGCAGGGCGATTTGTGCAGGCACTAGGGCGACCCCTCAAAGACAGATTTCGCGCCATTCTGACCACCAAAGCTCCCAGGGCGAGTTTGCTAGTGCATGCAGCAGTTGCAGCATTTTGTGTCTTTTTTGTAGTCTGACAGCAGTCATCCAGACATCTTCCACATTTGGAGCATATCATCTGGATCAGCTTCCTTGCTTATTTATTTCAGTTATTAGCATATATTGATGTGTGTATTCTAGTGTTGATCTGACCTATAAAGATCCACTGAAGAGTTGTTGTCATTTCCGCATTTCATTATTCTGCCATTACTTTCAGTTAATAAAAGAAGAGCTAAGGCTCCTATTGTCTGAGCATTGTGCATGATTATATGGTTCCATATTATACATAAACATCAATCAGAAACCCTACATTGCAAACACACCACAATTACAGCAACAAAGACAGTTGTGCAGACCCTAGGGATAACATCCAGAGATAGATCCATACTCATGGATATTTCAGTGGTATTAGAGCTTCCATCCTGTCAGCCTATGAAGAAGGCATCATAGCCTTATGATTAGAGGTTCAGGAGAGGAGAATCCAAAGGGCCGAGGCCACATAGGAGACAAGTACATACAACACCGTAGAGGTAATCACAGGAATAGGAGAGACCGACACGGGAGGGTAGTGTCAGAGCCAGAGTCAGATCACCAAGACCGAATTCCCATCGGCTCTGAGATAGAGGCCGAGATAGTGGAGCAGATGGGAGATAGAGCAAAAAACCTACAGGATCGGGGGAAGAACATTGAGATTCCCTAGGATAGCACTCAGGCCATCCTAAATGACCTTTCCAGGGGGCAAAGGGAGATGATGCAGGCCATAGCATAGATGGCCATTAGCACCTAGTTGATACAGAGCAGCATGGGCACTACAGGTGGAGTTGGCGGAGGAGGAGCCAGTGGGTCTAGCAGAAATCTCACAAGGTCGAGTGGACGACAATCACCTACTCACACCTACATCACATCGAGAAGGATTCCCAGACCACTCTACCCATAGTGCCAAGGTGATGTCCAGACAGTACAGACAGGACAGGGGCAGACAGGACCGCGGGATCCGTTTGCAGAGTATCGGAGGGACTACATGGCACTAGGGCCGGAGTTCCATGAGGATATGACACTGATAGACTATTGTACGATCAAGTATCGTAACAAACCCCGGGATGAGCAGAGGGGTAATACACGGGGGCAGAATGTGGACTTCGTTCGAAAGGTTGGGAAAATCACTATTCCTTCCTTCGATGGATCTACTAGATGCTCGACACAGGCATGGGTCTAGAAGATTGACACTTATTTCAAGCTTAACCAGATGACTGAGGCAGAGGCGATCAGTTTCGCCACTCTCCATCTAGAGGGAGAAGCTCATGAGTGGTGGTACCATGGTTTGGTCACACTGGGCCATAGCCGTATCACTTTCTACCTGGATTTTACCGAGAGGTTGATGGAGAGATTTGACAGGAGAGATCATGAGCTCCAGTTCAGAGACTTGACTCAGTTGAGACAGACAAGCTCCGCAGAGGCATTCATAGCAGAGTTCCAGCGCAAGGCATTAGCAGTGACAGATATCTCCGAGAAGAGATTGGTGATGCTCTTCACAGAGGGGTTAACCGAGCCACTGAGGGGTTGGGTAAAAGCCTTTAAACCCCACACCCTTCAGGATGCCATAATCCATACCAGAGACATGGGTGAGTCAGTGCAAAAGTCCAAATTCTCTAAACCTTTCATACCACAGAAAAACAGAGACAAAGACCAGAGACCACCACAGAAGGATTGGAGGGGTAGAGAGAGATTAGATGATGAGACCAGGAGACAGCCCATGAAGAAGAAGCTATGCTTCTCATGCAGAGATCCTTGGGTCCTAGGGCACAGGTGCATGGGAAAGGGTCAGATCCACTACATTGAGGTGGAATCCGACAGTGACAAGGAGGAGGAGGCAGAGGAACATAGTACAGGTACAGAGAGCAGTTCAGGAGGTGAGTCAGTACAGGAGCCAGAGCCACCCAGGAAGAAGCCTCCACAAAAGGCAGAGGTTAAACCACCAGGGGGGGTAAAACTTTAGAGAGAGGCCAAAGGGGGCACTATTGCTACCCTTTCAGGCATACCAAGGTTCAACACTATTAGGCTTAAGGGCCTCATACAGGGACAACACATCACATCGTTGGTAGACGGTGGGGCAACCCACAACTTCATAGATTCTTCGTTGGTGGCCTGCTGAGGGTTGCGCACAGAGGAGTTCGAAGGATTCACAGTAGTCATGGCAGATGGATACACTATGACATGCCTAGACAGGATTCCTCACCTGGAGGTTCGACTAGGTAACTATACCATGACAGACACATTCTATGTGGTAGATCTCTCAGACACAGATGCAGTGTTAGGAGTATAATGGCTCTATACACTTGGAGATATAGGGTTTAACTACCAGACCTTGACTATGAGATTCAGAGACAGAGATCGGTCCAGAGTAGTACTGAGGGGCATGTCGATAGGAGCACCCAGGGAAGTGTTAGCCAAGAGGATGGAGCGGATATTCCATCATGGGGATGTAGCATATGAGGCAGAGTGTTTGATTACCACTAGGAGAGATGCCAGGGGGAGAGAGCAATATCACCCATAGATCAAAGAAATTTTGGGGAAGTTTGAGCCAGTGTTTGGGTCAATTCCACCAGGGAGGCCCCCAGACAGGGGATTTGAGCACTCCATTGAGCTGGAGGCAGGGATTGCACCAATGATCACAGCACCATACAGACACCTCAGGAGATTTAAAGACGAGATAGAGAAGACCATCAAAGAGCTTCTCGAGATGGGGCATATCAGGCCGAGTTTGAGCCCTTTTGCTTCTTCAGTAGTGCTAGTACTGAAGAAAGATGACACATGGAGGATGTGCATTGATTACATGGCACTTAGTAAAAAGACAATTAAAAACAAGTACCTGATTCCATGGATTGATGAGCTCATGGATGAGTTGCATGGTGTGGTGTTCTTCATGAAGATTGATCTTCGGTCAGGATACCATCAAATTGCTATCAGAGAGTAGAATGTGGGAAAGACAGTGTTCAGGTGTCACTTTGGGCACTTTGAGTTTATGGTCATGCCGTTTGGTTTGACCAATGCACCAACCATAATTCAATCGTGCACGAATCACATCTTCAGGGGACAGTTGAGGAAACACCTTCTGGTGTTCTTCGACAACATATTGATTTATAGCAGGACGTGGGAGGAGCATTTGACACACTTAGAGGAGGTCGTCGACATCATGCAGTCACAGTCACTTTATGCCAAGGAATCCAAGTGTGAGTTTGGGATGAGGGAGTTGTTGTACTTGGGGCACATCATCAGCGAGCAGGGAGTGCAGGTACACCAGGAGAAGATCAAGGCCATTCTGGATTGGCCAACACCCAAGAACCTCACGGAGCTGAGAGGATTCTTTGGGATATGCAGCTACTACAGGCACTTCGTCATAGGCTTTTCACAGCTTGGGGCACCACTCACTGATCTGACAAAGAAAGGTGCATTTCAATGGACAAACGAGGCACAACAGACATTTGAGAAAATGAAGGAGGTAATGAGCACATGTCCTGTTCTAGCCCTTCCAGATTTTTCGAGACCCTTTGTATTAGAGTGCGACACATCAGGGGTTGGCATTAGGGCAGTTTTGATGCAGGGGGGGCATCCCATTGTATTTGAGAGTAGGAAACTCAGTGAATCCAAAAGGCTTTACCCCATTTATGACAAGGAAATGTTGGCTATCATGCATGCCTTAGCCAAATTCAGACAGTACCTGGTAGGCAACAGGTTTATAGTGAAGATCGATCACAACAGTTTTAAGTATTTCCTGGATCAGAAGGACCTCAATGAAAGGCAACAGAAGTGGGTCTCAAAGATCCAAGCGTACGACTTCGATATAGAGTACGTCAAAGGTAAAAGGAATGTCGTGGCAGATGCCCTATCCAGGAGGCCAATAGGATGCTCTATGATGGACATATGTACAGATTGGAAGGCACACTTGTTGGTTGAGTATTCCAAAAACAAGTTTTCCTGCGAGATCATGGATGGACAGGTAGTCAATGACAGGTACAGATTTCTTAATGATGTGATCTTTTATAAAGATCGGATATATTTGGTTCCTGAGTCCAAAATAAAAACACAGGTTCTAAGGGTCTGCCATGATTCCCCTACAACTGGACACCAGGGGTACTTCAAGACCTATAGACGGATCAGATAGAGATTCTCATGGAAGGGTCTCAAAGATGACGTCCTAAAACATATCAGGGAGTGTACGACTTGTCAGTAGAACAAGTCTGAGCAGACTCACCCGGCGGGATTACTTCAGCCTCTACCCATTCCAGAGCAGAAGTGGGAGAGCATATCTATGGACTTCATTACAGGTCTTCCTCGCGTGCAAGGAAAAGACTGTATCTTCGTAGTGGTCAACAGATTGACCAAGTTTGCACATTTCTTTGCCATTCCCTCAGATTATAAAGCTATACAGGTAGCTGATCTGTTTTTTAGAGAGATCTTTAGGTTGCATGGGCTACCCAAACAAATAGTCAGTGACAGGGATGGGCGCTTCATTAATGCATTTTGGCAGGAGCTCTTCCGATTGATAGGTATAGAGTTGGCCACGAGTACCAGCTATCATCCACAGACATATGGGCAGACAGAGATTGTCAACAAGTGGGTGGAAGGGTATTTGAGGAACTATGTGGGAGGGCAGCAACGCACTTGCATTAGATGGCTACACATGGGGGAACATTGTTACAACACGACATATCATATGTCGATCAAGATGTCACCCTTCAGAGCACTATACGGGTATGACGCACCTTCATTCTTTAAGACAGTGTTTGGAGACAGCAGGGTCCACGGGGCCAAGGATTGGATCGAGGAGATTTAGCGGATTCTCAAATCAGTTAAAGAGAATCTGTAGGCAGCACAAAACCAACAGAAGATGTATGTAGATAGGCAGAGGATTGAGCGCAGTTTCGAGGTAGGGGACTTGGTCTTCTTGAGACTGCAACCATACAGACAATCCTCCTTGAAGAGGAGCAGAGCAGAGAAGCTGAAGCCCAGGTTCTACGGGCCATATAGGATCACTAAGAGAGTGGGAGAGGTGGCTTATGAGTTGGAGCTGCCAATGGGTAGCAGGATTCATAATGTCTTCCACGTATCATGCCTGAAAAAGGCAGTGGGACAGSAGGTGTCCGTTTCTGAGGATTTTCCACCCTTGGATGAGGAAGGGCAGTTGGAGCTAGTGCCAGAGGAGGTACTGGAGCATAGGGGGAGGCGACTGAGGAGCAGAGTCATCAGACARTGCTTGATCTGATGGAGAGGGCTCACTGTGGAGGATGCCACTTGGGAGGGGGAGCAGATTCTACATCACCCAGATTTGATATTGCTTGAGGACAAGCAATTTCGGGAAGGGGAGACTGTGATGTCCCCATCTTCCTGAATAGCCTAGACAGAGTTCATTGAGTAGTCTATACTTTCCCGTAGGCTATAGTCAGTTTACCGTTAGGGAAAGAGGAGAAATAAGGAGGATATTCGACCCAAACTTAGGAAAATCCACTTTATCCTAAGACAACGAAGAATTAGATGAAAAAGGGGATCGAAAAGGCTTAAAGCGAAAACCCTAATACGACTTGGGGTAAAGCGTAACTCTCA
The DNA here is from genome assembly GCA_032191745.1 of Picea mariana. Lineage (NCBI taxonomy): Eukaryota > Viridiplantae > Streptophyta > Pinopsida > Pinales > Pinaceae > Picea > Picea mariana. The sequence continues at coordinate 19,404 of JASDQU010710056.1, forward strand.
GTTGGGGTTAAATCACAATTAGGTCATCGGAGGTATTAAAGATGAAATCTGACCTAATTTCTCATTATGGATATACAGATTTGGAAATCAGAGCCTTGAGGAGGTCAGGCGACTTCATTGGATGGTTTGGTGGTGTTCTGGATGAAACCACTCACGGTGACAGGGTTCGGAGTTGAAAGACACTCCCTAGTCTGCTGAGGAGATCATCCAGATCTTCTATTGCATTTCAGAGTAGGCCCACAGAGCCATCCAGAGCTTGCGTATGTATTTAGCGCGTTGTTGAGTTGCAGCACTGAGGATTGGAGGGTTTTCATCACTGGAGTAGGTCGCATCTGCCTAATCTCTCTGACATACTCAGATTCCTTCCAGCAGAGATCAGTAGGAGGCAGGGCGCTTCCATTGAGACAGTTTCTGACCTATTCTGACGGTAGAAACCATCAGAGCGACCCCCTACAGTAGCAGTTCAAGCGCACTTAGCAGCAGATCCGTCTGGGGTTTGTGTGGACTCCGACAGAGCAGATTCAGTCTTGCTCAGGCAGGGCGATTTGTGTAGGCACTAGGGCAACCCCTCAGAGACGGATTTTGCGCCATTCTGACCACCAGAGCTCCCAGGGCGAGTTTGATAATGCATGCAGCAGTTGCAGCGTTTTTTATGTCTTTTTTGTAGTCCGACAGCAGTCATCCAGACATCTTCCACATTTGGAGCATATCATCCGGATCAGGTTCCTTGCTTATTTATTTCAGTTATTAGCATATATTGATGTGTGTATTCCAGTGTCGATCTGACCTATAAAGATCCACTGAAGAGTTGTTGTCATTTTCGCATTTCATTATTCTGCCATTACTTTCAGTTAATAAAAGAAGAGCTAAGGCTCCTATTGTCCGAGCATTGTGCATGCTTATATGGTTCCATATTATACATAAACATCAGTCAGAAACCCTACATTGCAAACACACCACAATTACAACAACAAAGACAGTTGCGCAAACCCTAGGGACAACATCCAAAGATAGATCCATACTCAGGGATATTTCAATAATTTCTCACTCCAAAGTCAGTTTGGAGCACATAAGCAGTCTATGGAAAGGTCATGAACCATAGAAGTCAGCCATGGAACCATATTTTGAATCTGGGTACATAAACATGTACAAGAAGAGAAACAAGACACATGTAGCATACATAGCTAAAAATGTAAAACAATCAAAACTTCTGCAGGCCATAACTATCAACCTAGAGTCTGGATGAAGGTGTTATTTTTACAAATCGTTTAGAAGGTAGTCATGAACATACCCAATTGAGATTCTATCAAAATCCCAAAGGAGTTGGTGTAGGGATGCATGAATAGGGATAAAATTTCTAAGCCAGGAGAAAGTGCAAAGGGGCAAAGTTGTCATTTCCATATTGATGTAGATTTTTCACTGGATCATTAGTTTGACCATCTGAGAGTTGGTGTGAATTCAGTATTGGAATTATTATTTTTTTCTCTTACAAATTTTTCCTTGGTTGCCGAAATTTTTACCTCTATAAGTGGCAAAAGTTGGGTTGAGATTATTTACAGCAGGGAGAAAGGTGCACAAAAGGGGTAAATTGACAATATTCAATTGACTATACTTTTTGCTCAGTGCTCATAATTGACTAAGAAAGTAGTCATTGGAAATATATTGGATAGGAGAATATAGATATCCATTTGGAATTTAGTTTTGAACTGAAGGATCCTTAAGGAATCAAAAAGAAGGTGACTGGTGGAATTGAAGGACATCATTGAGCATAATGGGAATTTCGGGGAGCCATAACTTTTGGTTCATATATCAAATTGAAGTATGAGTATGGTCATTGGAAAGGTAATATAGAGGAGAACATGACATAATTTTTAAGTTCTCCATGGAAGGATCGGGTTTCTCCATAAAATGTTAGGAAAAAAATGGAATTGGATTCCATGGACCATGTAACTACTTGATGTGAAATTTTTCCAAATAATGTCAAAATTTGGAGGAATTTTCCCAAATGATAGAACTGAGTGCCAAAGAGGATTGTTGGGTAAGGAAGAGTATTGAAACTCAATGCATAAGTATAGAGTCGCATTTGAATATCAATAGCTTGGAAAAATAAAAAAGGGGCTGAGATTATTAACATGGCATTATTAGTAACTCCAGCAGAGAGTGTTGTGTGAAGGAATTGCTAGCAAAAGGATAAGATTCCACAGAAAAAAAATATAAATCCATGTAATTATAATTGTAAGTAGGTTTAACATGAATTTTTAACTACTCATGTTACAAGATTTAATTAAATTTTGCAAGATTTAATTGGATCCACCAAAATTGTTCTTATGAATTTATATATTTGGATTTTGGTACACACCATAAAACATGACATACCATAAGAAGAAAGTGAATCCCCATGGCATGACATCCCTGGTAACAGGTAGCCCGTAAGCCAAGGGGTCCGCTAATTTCGGCGGTGGTATGACAACTTAGAGCTAGAGCTTGTGGGGAGTGTTGGATAACAGCTATAAAGGACGAGCGAGACGTCCCTAACGAGCCAGTATAATTTGTACCGTCGCATATACTGAAAGCTCGTAGAATCAAAAAAGATGGTACAATCAAAAAGGAGAAACTGATTGATTGGATTGTGCATACGAGGTCATAGGTCAGTAATCACATGGTCTGTCCAAAATATAAAGATTGATGCAATCCAACGCTTGGTAAGTGCTTCTGTATATATTCCTCATTTGGTCTGTGTTTCAGTGAGTTCGAAGTGCCCCTATATGTATTTTTCATTTGGGTCTATGTGTTTCCATGATTGGTAAGCCTCTTTATGGGTCTATTTTTTATGCATTTCGCATTCGGGTCCATGGGTTTCAATGATTGGTAAGGGTCTGAATTAGGCTATAACATGGTCTCTTAGTTTTTGCGTAGTGGATGACGATACTATTATGCTCCCTGTTGTCTTGCAGAAGCGGGCATTACACAAAATTACTTATCGGCCCGAGGAGAACAGCGCGCGAGGGGCACAAACATCTTCACATAGAAGAATTTCTGGTATTGAATAAAATTGAGAATGGGTGATTGCAATATTATAGAACTTGAGAATGGCCTGCGCAAGGGTATTGCAAAGTTAAAGAACATCTTGGAGGGAATACCAGAGCAACCATTCAATGCAGATGAATATTCATTGCTTTATACGTATCCTTTGGAAAAAATCTCTACACCCTCTTTAGCTTATTCTTTGTTGTAATCACGATATTCAATTCTTTAACTTTTGACTTTCTAGAATGAATGAGGCTTAACCTTTATTACAGAACTATCTACAATATGTGCACACAGAAATACCCATATGACTACTCACAACAACTCTATGATAGATACAAAGATGCTTTTGTGGAATATATTAAGTCATCGGTAAGTGAGTTTTATTTCTGTGCTTACGTTAATATGAGTTGACAGGCAATAGTCAATGTGGTTATTTTTCTTGCTTCTCCACATTCCAGGCCTATTGATAATCCCCAACTATTGATAAATTACGATAATCTAGTGAATTAAAGTATATCTTTGAAGTTCAAGAGGAACTTGTCAGTACCTGAACTTATGTGGCTAAGTAATTTAGAAACCTTTGCTGTTTAGTCAACCTTAGTCCGACTTTAGAAGTAGCAAATAACAGGACAGATCAGGATTTCAATTATCTTGGATGTAGGCTAAACATGGTCATTATACTGATTCTCTGTTTCCGATATACTTTATGTGGTTACCATGCTATTCAATCAAACTTTGTCCAGCTGCACTGATAACAAATTAATGAAATGAGAATCCATATCAGTATTTAATGATCATAGTTAAACTAATTTGTCAAGTAGCTTGAATATAGATGGGTGGAAAGTATGGAATATAGCACTGCTGATTCAGGGGATGATGTAGAGCATCCAACATTCTGGTAGCCTGTTTTGTAAATTCTGGAAATAAACTCTTTTCTCATTGCAGCAAATTTGGAATACTTAAGCACTTTGAAAGTATTTTTCATAACCATCTTTTGTATACAAAGTTGGGCATTTGGTTAGATGCATCACCATAGTCTAATGCAATATTCACAGCAATAATTGTTGAGTTATAGGGGCTGCCATCATGATCAAACCTGATATAACGTGACACCTGCAGCAAAATGTAAGGAGCATTGAGAGAAAAATATGTGTGGAAGAAAAAACGCACACATGTCCAAAAATATGGAAGAACTTACAAAACATATATCCGATTAATACATAAATGGCTCAAAGAAGAGTGCATGTCAGAAGAGGAGGTAGAGGAAAATTGGAAGATGGGGGTTGAGCATGAAGAAGAAATCGAACTGAAGAACAATACTGGAGAAGAACAGCTTTAGGAATTGCCTCCATAGAAAGTCCCATTGAAACCTTTGACATAAGATGTTCAAGAATCAAGATGCATGTAACAGAATTTATGGGTGACCAGAGACTGGAGACTCTAATAGATTGGACTTAAGATGTATAGCAACTGCCTCCGTAGAAAGTCCCATTGAAGCCTTTGACATACGATGTCCAAGAATTGAGATGTATGTAACAGAATTTATGGGTGACCTGAGAGTAGAGACTCTAATAGATTGGACTTAAGAAGTAGAGCATTTCTTCAACACTGAGGGAATTGCAAAAGAAGATCCAAGCACGGCAATGTTGGAGATAACAACATTGAAGTTACTGAACTTTCTTGCAGCGATATATTTGGACCATTTGTAGCAGGATAAAGTGAGTCTATATCTGGTCATCATTCCTATAGAATTTTATCTGGTTTATAGTGGGAATTCTAGTGGGCATTTGCAAAAGGTGTTTGAGAATATTTTCAGGTGGAAGTTGTAAGATGAGTGTAAAAGCCAAGCATAACTTGCTGGACAGGTACTAGAGCATAGGATGAAAGTCCAGAATTTTAATGGTTTAGAGATAGTTTGTAAGAAAATTATTGAGAATGTTATAGAGATTTGTGCTTCATTAGCAGGATGCACGAGGAGAATGAAATGAAGATTGATAAGAACATATAATAATTATCTGATGGAATTGGTGAGTCTAGGCAAAGACCAACGGGATTGAGTGAAAAACAAAATAGTGTTCACTTTTAAGATTTTTTTGTTTTTTAATTTGGTGCAACATGAGTGGACAATACTACGAAATTTTTGTGGGAATTCCAACAAGAAATAGATCGATGGGTTCTTGCCGGTCTGGCCGAAAATTTGAGCCTATTGGAAGGTTGGCAAAAAATTCTCGAGAAACTCGCCCCGAAAGGATCTCCCTTTTGTCCCCTTTCGAGGTGGGTGAGGAGGGATTCGAACCCCCGATTGACACTGCATTCAAAAGGAAGCACATTTGAGCCAAGCTCATAGATGGAAGTATTCTTTTAGGTCTCGATAGTGAAGTGAGACCAAAGCCCAATATCATCTGCTACCAAACTGTTGAATTTCTACTGCAAAAACACTTACCAACTAAATTACCCTCTCCTGTAACCCGCCATTAAGTAACAATCGTGTATTGATAGCAACAAAGTTATGAAAAAACACCCCCCACAAAAAAGAAAGAAGAATAATACATCGCAGAGCTCACACTTGTTTCGGGGCACTACCCCTCATCGGTGGCCAAACAATGTTGTACGTTATGTGTGTCGCTGCAAAGGGTCTAAGAAAAACATCTTAAGTTACGGTTGTTGTAGCCACCCAGTGCAGGTACCCTTTCGGGTCCCCTTTTGAATAATACATCGCAAAACTCACATCTGTTTCGGGGCGCTACCCCTCATCAGTGGCCAAAAAGTGTTGTATATTCTGTGTGTCCATTGCAAAGGACCTAAGAAAAACATCTTAAGTTACAACTGTTGCAGCCACCCAGTGTAGGTACCCTTTTGAATAATACATCATAGAACTCACACTTGTTTCGGGGCGCTACCCCTCTTCAGTAGCCAGACAGTGTTGTATGTTTTGTGTGTCACTGGAAAGGGCCTAAGAAAAACATCTTAAGTTATTACTACTAGTCGTTGTTCTGTGGACACGCATCCCTCCACTCTCAATGACCCATATTAACTTGGCGACTCCGGCGTTCGGGAGTTTTGGTGTTAAACCACCTCTATTCTCCCGAAGTGGGACTTCCCTGAAGTACTTAGCGCTACCTCTTCTCTAAGTTCGATCTAACAGCTGAGAGTGATTCCCAATGGATTCCCAGATCCGCGGCCCTAATCAATTCGCAACTCCGGCCTTCGGCTGTTTTCGAGGGTTGTGAAGTCATTTGTCTCGGAGCTCCGAATTCCCGGAGTTTCGAAGCCAAGATAGCTTCCCTCCTTTCAGCTCAGCGAGGGGTTTCCAACCCTGGGTCATATGGAACCTTGTCAAATTCCAGGGGCTACACTCATCCTTTAGCCGAGATTTGAACTAAGGTCGTGGGCATGAGCACGTGGTCTCTTGGACAACTGGTTTGAAGGGAGCACCCTCCAATCACTGGACCTAAGTTCTAATTCAGGGACAGGGTAGTCCGGAGGAATCAACGACACTGTGGTAGCCCCATAAAGTCGGATCCAACTCTAGAACTGTGAGGTAACTCCCTGGGGAAAACACCTCAAGGGATTTTCCGACCGGACTAGAGGCCAATATTGTTGCCTTACAATCATTCAAACACAATATTTTACAGAAGGACGATAAACACCATTATTATCAATTTCACGCAAGGCACAAGTTATCACATTTACATATAATCAAATCATGCATTTCGATTCTAGTATATAGGGCATAAAAATACTTATCTATTACAATCGATCACCAACCGACTGACTGTGGGTGTTCGCCTTTCCACCCAACCATAGGCTCAGAGGCATTCATTCTTAGCACTCTGACCACCCCCATGCCAAGCCATGATATCACTAGGGAAATTTCTGCCATTTCTCTGTCACGACCTTTGTGAGGTTTATCAGATGCTCCCTCAGCATCAAGCTCGCAATCTTCTGCTCAGGTCATGTCTTCTACATATCCTCTGTCGTGCATTCTTCCTCGTTGCATCTCTTTATTTGTCTCTACCCGCGTGTGTATTCCTTGCACGCCCTTTTTCCTTCCCAGGAAGGTTCTCGACCTATCCTGTTCCTTCTATCAGAAGGAAACTCGGGTTGCCTACAGGAAAAACTGCCCCCTGTGGTACTTCGAGCTGACGGTTTTCTGTCTCCCCAGCCAGAACCTCCATGCTTCCATTCATTGGGGTGGTTGATGGTGTTGAAATAATGTAACTGCAAAGAGTATTCTTATTATTATTGTCATTTTTATTCATAGGATTAATCCCCATTGTGGATTAATCATGTCGGTAATCTTATTAGGACCAAATCCCCTTTTGTGGATTGGTCAACAGACAATTGTAATACGCAGAATAAGAAGTCGGCCCCAACAGTTATTATTGAGACCCAGAAATAAATTAAAGGTGGGTTTACCCACCCAGAGTGAGAGGTCGGCCCTGCCAGTGAAGATCCTTCACACGTGCCAGTCTTGTATATATAGAGACGCTAGCGCCTCACTTTATCACACAACTCACTTGCTCATTCTTAAGAGGCAAGTTGCGACTTACCAGTTAGAGAGAGGGAGAAGAGTGGCGCATCTTTTGGAGAGGACTATCTGTATTGGTTTGAGTTATCTCTTGAACATTGTATTGGCAATTTATGATAAGGAAATTTTTGCTGGGTTTTCTTCCCCTAGAGGGTTTCCCAGGATAAATGTTGTGTCTCTTGTGAATGTGTATTTCTCAGTGATCTTGTTCTTGTGTTCCTCTTATCTATTGAAATGCAAAGAACTATAATAATGGCATAAACATTAACATGGTATCAGAGCCAACCTGAAGGAAACATATTTCGCAAGAGAAAAACGTCACTGTTGCAGTACCTGCAAATTAGGGATTTTCAAAAGTGAATCTTTTCAGCCCTAAAACCACCTAGAAAGTTGCGCCCTCCCCCAAGGATTATTTTGGCACTTAGAGCGCACCTTTTCAGTGGCTGGATCTCCTGAAAAGTGAAACCCTAGTTTCACAAAAGTACTAGAAGAACCAGAAAACCAGTACCAGAAGTACCAGAAAACCAGTACCAGAAGTACCAGAAGCACCAGTCCAGAAATCCGCAGATCAGATTTGAAGGGGTAAATATTGGATTTTCTCAGATCCAAGTATACCAGGCTACTCGCCTCAACCAAGCGCACCTCCTGGTAAGGTCAAAATTTGATTTTAAGCATTTTCATTTTTGGTCATTTTTCATAGCCTCGAGTACAAGATGTCTGCAAGCACAAAGCTTGTTGAGAAACTAGAAGGCATAGACAACTTTCGTGCCTGGAAGTATAGGATCGGTTTGATCATTGCCAAGAATGATCTAACAAAATTCATCAAAGAAGAAGTGGAGGAACCTGAAGATGCCGTAGAGAAAGCAAAGCATCAGAAGGACTCAATCAGGGCTCAAAGAATCATTGCAGATTCAATCAAAGACCACCTGATCCCGTATGTATCGTCCAAGAAAACTCCGAAGGAAATGTTTGACTCTCTAAGCAAACTATATGAAG
>JASDQU010710058.1:8431-19779 GCA_032191745.1 Picea mariana
CCTTTACTTATATAGTCCTCCAAAGGGTGCTACTTTGAAACAATGTGTCATTTTGGAATCAAACATTGCACTCCTTCATTTAATTAACACAAATGGTAACTTTTATTAATTGATTTTTGTGCACCCATTTAGACAACGATTTTTGAATGAATATTTTGGAGCGATAGAAATGAATTTTAAAATTCTACGAGATGGGTGTTTTTCAAAACATGTCAAGTTAGCTGACACATGAGAAATTTCCCCAAAAAGTGTGTGAGCTGGCCAGTACAAGTAGTTCTTTGAAGAAAACTTGTCCATATTTTCCTTTTGTCGTCAAATGCCAGATCGAATTCAGTACATATTGCATTTTCATGAATGTTTAAATTGACCTCCACATATCTCCTTTGTTGGTGATTATTTAAACTCAAATTGTAAACATTTTACTTGATGGTCATATTAAAATTTGTTCCCTCTCAGTTGCTAGTCACTAAAGATTTGACTTGGTCTCACCCTTTTTCATATTTGCTTCCTCATTTGACCAACAAACATATTTTTGGTCAACCCAACTAGGAGAAATTTCGACTTGAGTATTTCAATTCTGGTTGACCCATCTTTCTTCAACCTCGACTCGACTTGTATTTAAGTTTACTTCAACTTCGACCTTTAGGTTAATTATTTCTTGGACTGACTCGACTTGGAAGAAAACCGACTTGAGAAATTCAACTTTGGTCTTCTCAACTTGCTTTCGCCAACTTGTATTTCCCGTCTCAATTTTCCTTCGACTTCGACGTTCAGTTGGTCAACTTGTCTTCCACTTGTCTTGAAATCGATCAACTTGTCTTCTCCAGCTTCCGTTAATTTGGAGGCTTGTAATAGATCGAATTTTCTTTGACTCATCTTGCAATCGATCGACTTGTCTTTGACTCCTCTTGCAATCGATCGTCTTGTCTTCAATGCATCTTGCAATTGATCAAATTCCAGATAGTCGACCTTATTATTTTTTGAATTGACTCGACTTTTGACTCGATGGTGTCAATGCTTCCGCACCAAACATCCCCCATTGACATTCTGTCTCATCTCTGGACTCTTCTTCAATTGATATTTTATGAATCACTTTTAATGAACCATGTCTTATTATTTTTTATTTGTATGGATCCATATTGGATTATCCATTTATCTTTTTATTTGGATAGTTTCTTCATAGTTTGTTCTTTTGTGCATGGATGTTAATGAAACAATATCAACCTTATACAATATAGGATGAGTGTATCAAGATCATACAATATATTATTCAATATTATATTTCTATTGATATTCAAGTAACCTTCATAACGTTATGCCCAATATTGACAATGCTTAACATTCAAGTCACCTTTATAACATTATCTCCAACCTTCATAACATTACATCCAATATTGAAAATGCATGACATTTAAGTCACCTTAAAAACAATATGTCCAATATTGACAATGTTTCTCAAACAAATCAATCAATGATACTTCACCTATTTATCAAGGTTGACATCAATGACAACCAAATTTCCAAAAACTATTACTCTCAATGCTACCTATACATGTATCCAAGACCTTTCTATAGTGTCTCAAGGATAAATTTTAGAGACTATGGCCTAATTATCTCCAATTCTCCCTACTACCTCTAGATTCTAAACCATTTAAAAACACCCTTTTCAATGTCCAAGTCCATTTAAACTATATTTTCTCATTTTCCAATGAGTTATTGTAGATAGAGCCACACATTCTTATTTATCTATCGTTATATCAACAACAAGGAGTTCTTTTATACTCTATTTCTATTCACTTTTCAACCTTCCTTTCATTTTATTATTTTCAATATATTTCCACTTCTATCCTCAACTCTTTTTTTCCTCTTTGATTATTTTCCTTATTAGTCCCTACCTCTGACGTGGGACTATAGTAATGGCCTTGTGGTCAACTATCTTTGACTGGTTGTTACATGGTCCATTTTTTCGCATTAATAGGTGTGTTTTGGAGTTGGATGTTGGACATGGTGTTATAGTGTTGGCATTGATGTCAAAGAAGGCCAATATGATCAATGCTCAACATGGTATTATGGTGTTGGCATTGATGTCAAGAATATCAATATGGTATTTTCATTATATGTCTTTGAGATCCTAAAAGACCAGGAGAAATAATGTAGTAAGTTGCACAAAAGACATAGTGTGAGGTGCAGAGGAATCGAGTATAGATCCAAATATCGAGAGAGGAAACATATTATATTGCACGATATCAAGGAATGAAACATTAATATCTTTGGAAAGGTCAAAGAAAAGATAAGGAAAATGAGTACCTTAATGAATTTCTATTCAGATCGAATTCCCAATAGATCAACTGGAGAACACCCTCAAAACTGTGAGGAATATTTGTTACAACCGGAAGATATGAAAACTGTCGATCGCTAACCAAAGGCACATATCAACGATCTTGGGTTATTTGGAATCCAAGTATAAATCCAAAGCGGTTAGGAGGAATCCTATTCGTTGATGAAGTTTTTAGGACAATCCAGGACCATTAGATCGAGATGGAGTCATGGATTGGGAGAAATTGAATCCCAACCATCATATCGGGATAAATAATCCTCAACTGTATATGAAGACCAATAGGACTTCGTAAATTCACCACTTCGACGAACAATGGAGACAAAGAATAGGCACAAAATCGAAAAGCCTCGAAGTCACAAACTCACGTCGACTATTGGATCAAATGAAGAGTTGGGAAATCCTGTCAACTGTTGAGCAAGCGTAGTGGAAGGATAGGATAAGAAGGGCTAAAGAAAACAAGTCCTAGGGTAAACAAAGTTCATCAGATAAAGACAAGGGAATACCTAAGGTGGTATATATATTCAGTTTTTTGGCAATAAATGGATGAAGGAAGGAGCCACAATATCTTGGAATCCCAGAATCACCAAAATCCCACTTGTCATCTCATTAAGAATCAGGTTCAGATAAAGAATATTCTCTTGGACCGTTCAATCATGAAATGGAAGGAATAATCATACTGACGTTGACCACTATGGGATTACAAGGAATCCCAAAAAACTAAAAATCCCAAATCCATGAAGTGCCGAAGACACGAAGTGAAAAATCCATAACCACGAAATCCCACCAATCATCTGATCTAATAGGAAGATCAAAATAAATCATGTGACAAAATAGTAGGACCACATTAGCAGGATCACGTCAATGAGGACACGTGGCACAATTAGGTGGTGACAAATGTCAATTTTTATGTGGCACATAAGGACCTTGAAAGTCATGAATCAGGGTGACATGTGGCACACAAAATTAGGGTCCACGTTATCTTGAGTGACATCAACAAGCCACTTCAGTCTTGGATGACATCCTTCAAGGATGTTCATCTTCTCCTACTAGAAAGAATTCAGGTTGGGCAAGGAGGACTTGGTGAGACTGTTGCATCTACATCTATAGATTGTAAATACCTTGTTTGTTCTCATTAATATATGCTTGGCCTATTTCCTTCAATTTTGTGTATGATTGCATAGGCTTGTCTCTTCTTGATAAATCTAGTTTAAACTAATATTGGTATAATAGGAAGCATGCATTGTCTTTGTTTTCTATTGAATTGAAAAACTAATTAAAGGGACTAAAGATCAATTTCATCCTGGACCGAGCAAGGACAAGCTTTAGAAAAAGGGTACATCATCTTTTCTTCCTCTTTTTCTTTTGACTAGTTTAGCTGCATTTAAAGGAATGTCAGTGTCCAATGTTAGCATTTTTCTGTCTTGGTCATAGGGGTATAGGATCCAAGAGGTCATTCACCTATCCAGAGGGGAGTTTTTGAACAATAGAAATTGGCGAATCCACTAGGGACAAAAGTGCGACACTTCCAACATTTACAATAATGATAATGGGACATTATCGAAGTGAAGAATTTTGATGTGTAACAGAAGTGATGAAGGGTAAAGTTGTGAAATAATGTTATTTGTTTATCCAATATCCTGCAGGTTCTCTCATGACCATTAGATGAAGTGTAGTGGAAGGATAGACTAAGCATGAGATGTTAATTGAGAATAAGCAGTCATCGTCGTGTTATGAATTATTCGGTAGGTAAACCTCTGAAGGAATTGAACTACTTCGAGTTTCTAGTAATCGAGAGTCTCAGAGTGTCGAAGCCTTGAATTAAGATATGATCATCCTTCGAGAAGGAAGATCTACGATCCAGATACAAAAAGTGCACAATGAGAAGGCCATTAACAAAAAACATTGTTGATTTTGTGTGGACCGTCCACTCAACCAGAGATTAAGTAAAATATGTTAGATCTAATAGAGAATAGAGTATATGCACTTCACCCGAATTTAATTCAGGGGAATTGGAAGATTTTAAAGGCCAAAAATCCCAAAGGTCGGAGTACCAAAGGACTTGTTTTCAACACCGTTCATGTGATAAGTTAAAGAAGATAACAAGGAGCGTAAAGGGCCTAGAATTAAACAATCCCTCAAGAATTTGAATATGGACTCATGTATGAGAATAAGGGGAAAAAGCGAAAGCACTAACAGAACAATGCTTGGAATGGATAATCCTATGGTTTTGAGCATGAGTTCACATAAAGGAAATATAAAGCGCCTGCGGCTTAACTCTATTTCCTATAGGAAACCTAAGAAGAACACCATAACTATACAAAGATATGGTAAAAGATCAAATATGATCGATAAGAGAACTGGGGATGCATCATAACCATAAGAATGGAATAAAGAGGTATGGGATCAAGCTGAAAAGAAATCGATCCATACATGTGATCGATTTATGAAAATACCTCTTACTAAATTGAAAATATTTCACGATAATGTATGAATAAAAATAGAGGAAGATATTAATTCTAAATTAAAATACAACACATGTAATGGTTTAAAGTTCAAAGTTAAAACAAAGGGACACAATGCTTCAAATATCACACCAGTTGGAATACTATATAAGCAAGAAAGAACGGTGAATAAGAAGGTGTTTCTAGAGTCCAGATAAAAAGATAAAAAGTAGAAGAAGATTCCAGGAAGGAAAGATGAAGATAATTATGGAGTGAAGGTGGAAGGGAGGAGCAAGGAAGGATTCATATCCTTTACTAAGTAAAGTGTGAAAACAAGGGAGTTGGTTCTTCCTAGGGTTGGTGCACACAAAAAGGGAGTTGGTGCTTCCTAGGGTTGGTGCCCTGAGGAAGGGGATTTTGTCTCCAAGAGTTGGTGCTCTAAAGAGGATTGGTTTCCTCTACAATCACAGATTATTCTCTGTAAAATTTGTAATTCTTGTTAAGTATATTTATAAAAAAAAATTAAATACAATTCCATTGTTGATTTACTGTGATAATTAAAATAACAATTTACTAATTGTTTAAAAAGGTAATACTAATTCACACACCCCCCCCTTAGTATTTCCAACAATTGGTACCAAAGAAAGTGCCTTCAACACAGTCTAATAACTAGAAGGTAGATCCTGAAAGAAATGGATCAACAAGAGGGAATTCCCTCCAAGAAAGAACCATTGTTTAAAGGAGATGATTATGTTCTTTGGAAAATAAGAATGAAAATATTCCTTATGACTCTTGGTTTGATGTTTAAAGTAGAGAATGGGTACGCTGCAGTGGCTAATCCACCCACAGATACTATAGGAAAGAAGATTTGCAATGACAACTCAAGAGTCGTCAATGCCATTCTAGTAGGATTAAAAAATCCTATATTTGTGAAGGTAATGCATTTTAAGTCATCCAAGGAGATATGAGACAAACTGGAGGTTATATATGAATGAGACAACAAATTCAAGGAAGAAAAAAAACAGACCTACAGAGGTCAGTTTGAAAAATTGAAGATGAAAGAAGAGGAGAACATTGTTGAATATATTTATAGAGTAGATGAGGTAGTTAACTCAATCAGAGCAACTAGATAAGAACTTAAAGAAAAACTCATTGTACACAATATCTTAAGATCATTACGTATGAGGTATGATTCCAATATTTCTACAATTGAAGACAAAGCATGCCTTGAAAAACTCACATTCGATGAGCTCCATGGAATTCTTATAGCATATGAGATGAGGACATGATAGGAAAAACCGTCAAAACAAGAAACAACTTTTAAGGCTTCTAAAACAAAGAAGAAGAAGGAGAAAAAGACCAGTGAAGAGTTATCAGAGATATCTGATGAAGAAGTTGTCAACTTTATGAAAAAACTCAAGAGAGGGATTTGGAAATACAAAGGAAAGTTTCCTCTAAAATGTTTCCATTGTGGAAAAATTGGACACTTTTCCAATAATTGTCCCTATCTTAAGCAAGAGGAAAGTGATGATGAAATAAATTTCAAAGATCAAAAAAAGAGTAAAACCAAAGATATAAGGAATTTCTACAACAAAAAGAACTTTCTTTACCCAAGAAGACAATAGCTCATCTGAGGAAAGTGAAGAAGAGGAGCGAGAGATCTTATTTATGGGTATAAAAACTCAAGATGATAATCATTCAGAATATGAAGAAGAAGTGAAACTTCACGAAGAATTTTTTCGTGAAATTGAAGAACTGAGAAAATAAAAAAGGAAAAACAAGTTACTAAGGGAACAACTTCTAAAGTTTGAAGAAGTTATAAAGTCAAGAGAAAAGGAGGTTTCAAAAACCATTAGTGATTCTGAACAATCGATTATTGAGTTAAAAACCCAACTCCAAGAAACCAGAGGAAAAGAAGAAATATTGAATAAGGAATTCAATGAAAAACAACAAACCTCCAGTATTGGAAGATGAAATAATTAAACTAAAAGGGAAACTAGAAAAATAAGACATTGAGTCTAAGTTTGAAAACAACTCAAAAATATTGAACAAACTTCTTAGCAGACAGAGATCATAAAATGATAAGACATGACAGGGATATGGTCCCTCTACAAAACAAAAGAATGACAAAAAACCAATCAGCTATGCAGATACTCTTAAGAACTCCATAAGAAGAGAAGAAAATAAGGCAGGGACAATACCATTGAATATTGTCCCAAATAAATAGAAATTTGCACTCTCTACTAAAGAAAAAAATGAAAAAAAGAATAGAATCATCAGAAGGAATCCGTCTAACATAAATAAAAATATTTTCCTTGGATATTGTTATTCCTGCAATAATTTTTGACATAAAGAAGTACATTGTAAATCTTATAAAAAGTACAATACAAGAAATGTTCAAAGATATGAAAACAATAAGAATAATGTAGAAAGAAATAATTATAACACATTCTTTGCCTTACAAAATTTCAATATTGAATGCCAAAAATGAAACAATTATGGTCATAAGGCCAATGAATGTAGATTTCCAAAGTATTCCATGAAGGAAAGTATCTCCAACATTAAGGAAAATTATAAGAAGATATGGAGAATAAAAGCTATAGTACAAAGGAAGAAAAATGATGAAGATATTGCACCTAAAATTAATAAAATTGAAAATAGGAGAATGATGGGTGAAGTGTCTAATAAGGTATATGGAAATAAAATTTATTCATATAAAGTGGATCAAGCTCAAGAAAAAAAAAACTCCTAAAGAAAAATGTGACACAATTACAAAACTTCATAATGTCCTGCAAATAAATTATCTATAACCCAACAAATGGAAAATGCAAAAAGGAAATTCTCAAGAAAAAGACAAAGAAGCTTTTGTTGCATAAAACAATGATGATGATGATGAAATTTCAATAGAAGATCAACCAAAATAATTAAGTGATGATGTTCTTGGAAATTTTCAAACACGATTTTGATGATCTACTAAAGACTCCTCCTCAACAAAAATATAAAAAAAAAAAAAGGAAAGAGGAATTAAGAAAGAATTAAGATTGTTCCTCTGGATACCTCTATGATTATTGAAGCATATAAGAATGAAGAGGTTCAATATATAGCTAGCATCATTGAAATAAGAATGGTTTTATGAAGGTTTTCAATTGCCAAGGAACAATGTTGGTTATGTATTCTCTTAGTGAGGTTATGTGAATGGTTTATGAGGTAGTTATATCATAGTACATGGCTGGTACATATGTGAGCTCCATTGATATATATTATGATAGAGGCATATCATGTTTGACATGACATTTTCTTAAGGAAAAGCGTTGGTACATTGACAGAGGAACTTGTTGATGATCCTAATATATAGTTGGTTCACTTTTGGCACATATTTATTGACATATCTTTTGCTTCATGGTTTATGCATGGGATAGTATGTATGATTGGCATACACTTGATGTATGGTGTGGCATGATTTTATATGGTTGATGCATGGACAATTCCAAGGATCCTTATAGTAAAAACATATCATTCTTGAGAAGTTGATCTATGTTCTAGTTGAGAAGTAGTATTTGAAGCGGAAGCATATTGTAGTGGTAGAATATTGTTCATTTTCTAGAGAAGATAGGGGCAGTTAATCTTCTTCCCATGATAGGTTGTAGGAGCATGATTATAGGAGGAGAGATGATTGGAAACCATGCCTATAACATTGCCTCAAAGTGATATCCCTTGTCCAAAGGGGGAGAGATTCATAGAAAGGGGAATAATTACCTCTGAGGGGTTGTCATCTTAAAGGGAGCAAGGAAAAATCCATTTTTTTCATTGTTTTCAAAGGGGGGGAATGATCATTAAAATCTAGTTAACATTGAAAAAGGGGTTTTACTTTGTTTCCATCAATGCCAAAAGGGGAGAATGTTGGACATGGTGTTATGGTGTTGGAATTGATGTCAAAGAAGACCAATATGATCAATGTTGGACATGGTATTATGGTGTTGGCCTTGATTTCAATAATATCAATATGGTATTGTCATTATATGTCTTTGAGATCCTAAAATATCGGGAAAAATAATGTAGTAAGTTGCGCAGAAGACATAGTGTGAGGAGCAAAGGAAGCCATTATAAACCTAAAAATCAAGAGAGGAAACATATTAGATTGCATGAGATTAGAGCATGCAATGTTAATACCTTTGGGAAGGTCAAAGGAAATCTCAGGAAAAGGAGTACCTTAAGGAAGTATTATTGGGATTGAATTCCTAATATATAAACTAGAGAACACCCTCTGGACTGTGAGGAAACTCTGTTACATTTGGGAGATATGAGAATCATTGATCGCTAACCAAAGACAGATATCAATGATCTCGTTTCAGTTGGAATCCAAGTATAAATCCAAAATGATTAGGAGGAATATTGTTTGTTGATGAAGTTTTTCAGACAATCCAAGACTGTCAGATTGATATGGAACTAGAGGCCAGGAAAAATTAAATACCAACATTCAGATCGGGATAAATAAGCCTCAACCATAGATAAATACCAATAGGACTTTGAAACTTCAAAACTTTAACAAACATTGGAGACAAGGCAGAGACATGAACTTATGAAGCCTAGAAGTCACGAACTCACATCGACTGTCATATCAAAGGAAGAGCTAGAAAATCCTGTCAACTTTTTATCAAGTGTAGTGGAAGGATATGATAAGTGGGGCCAAAGGCATAAAGTCCTGGGGTAAACAAGGGTTATTAGATCAAAACAAGGGAATACCTATGGTGGTAGATCTATTCAGAGTTTCGACGATAAATGGATGTAGGAAGGAGCCGCAATATCCCAGAATCTTGAAATCACCAAAATATCGCTAGTTGTATAAATCAAGAATGAGGTTTGGAGAACAATGATTCTCGTAGACCGTTCGATCGCGTGAGGGAAGGAATAGTTAGTTTGACGTTGACCAATTTAGGATTACGAGGAGTCCCAAACAATGAAAAATCCAAAAGCCACGAAGTGAAAAAGCCATAACCACGAAATCACACTAGTCGTCCAGTATAATAGGAAGATCAAAATGAGTCATGTGACACAAAAGTAGGACCGTGTCAGCAGGATCATGTGAACAAGGACACATGACCCAATTAGGTGGTGAAAAATGTCAAGGTTGATGTGGCACATAAGGGCCTTGAAAGTCACGAATCATGGTGACATGTGGCACACATAATTAGGGTCCACGTCATATTGAGTGACATCAACAATCCACGTCACTTTTGGATTACAACCTCCTAGGATTTTCAGCTTCTCCTACTAGCAAAAATTCTTGACGCGTCGAAGGGTGAATTCATGAAATAATGCTAGTCATTGATCTAAGATCCTCCAAGTTCTCTCATGACTGTTAGATCAAGCGTAGTAGAAGGTTATAGTAAGCATGATATGTTAACTGAGAATAAAGAAGTCATGGTCCTATTATGACTTATTCGGTAGGTAAACCTATGGAGGAATTGAACTAATTCAGGTTTCTAGTAACCTGGAATCCTGGAGTGTCAAAGCCATGAAGTAAGATCTGACCATCCATCGAGAGGGAATATCCATGCTCTAGATCCAAAAATCACACAATGAGAAGGCCATTAACAAAACACCTTGTTGAGTTTGCACATACTGTCCACTCAACCACAGATTAAGTCAAAACCATCCAATCTACTAGTGAATAGCGTATATGCACTTCAGCGGAATTTACTTCGGGGAAGTTGGAAGATTGCAAAGGCCGTAAATTCCAAAGGCTGGAGTATCGAAGGAATTGGTTCCAAAACCGGTCATGTGATAAGGTAAATAATCTAACAAGGAGCGCAAAAGGGTCCAGAATTAAATAATCCCTCAAAAATTTGAATACAACCTCATGTAGGAGAATAAGGGGTAAAAGAGAACTCACTAACAAAACAATGTTTGGAATTGATAAGCCTATGGTTTTGAACCTGTGGTCACATAAAGGAAAGATAAAGTGCTTGGGACTTAACTCTTTTTCCTCTAGGAAATGAAATAAGAACACCATAACAATACAGAGAGATGGTAAAAGATCAAATATGATCTATTGGAGAGTTGGGCACACATTAGAAGCATACGAATGAATTAAGGAGGCATGGGACCGAGTTAAAAAGAAATTGATCCGTACATGTGATCAATTTATGAAAACATCTCTTACTAAATTGAAAATATTTCATGATAATGTATGAATAATAATAGAGGAATATATTAATTCTAAATTAAAAGACAAAACATTATTATTGTTAACTTAAATGAAGAGGTGAAATAGTTCAAAGTTCAAACAAAGGGACAAAATGCTTCAAATCTCACACCAGTTGGAATACTATATAAGAAAGAAATAATGGCGAAGAAGAAGGAGTCTCTACAATTCATATCAGAAGATCTAAAGAAGAAGTAGAGTCCAAGAAGGACTACTAAAAATAATTATGCAGTGAGGGTGGAAGGGAGGTGAAAGTAAGGATTCATATCCTTTACCAAGTAAAGTGTGAAAAAAAGGTAGTTGGTTCTTCCTAGGGTTGGTTCCCTAAAACAAGGGAGTTGGTGCTTCCTAGGTTTGGTGCCCT
>JASDQU010710059.1:0-12851 GCA_032191745.1 Picea mariana
TGTTTGGGTCTTCTTCTGGTTTACCATCAAATTTAGGGATGTCGAATGGTAGTTTGGTTGGTATGGTGTACCATTGAGGAGAGTGACGGATTGGATCATTTAAAATTCTAGAGAGATCAGGGAGGTCTAGGGTGGCTAAGAAGGGTAACTGTTTATTCACATGTGGGTATTGGTGCCTTTGGGGAGGGATACCTATAGGTATACCAGTGGGACCATAAGAAGTTTTCCTATAATGCGAAGATCTGGGCAGATTCGGTTGTTGGTGTGGAGGCAAGTAATTTATAGGTTTGTATTGGTTGGGGTCATTCCCTTGAATAAGGGCATGAGGTTGAGCATTCGAGCCCCAAATAGGATTGGATGTACCTAGATATGGTTGGCCTATACTAGGGGGTATGAAGGAGCTAGCTTGAGGCTGTTGCCCCCTAGTTGAGTGAGGATTATTTTGAATAAGATAGTTCCAATACTAGGCCAAGGATGGAGGTATGTTTTTTCCATAGGGTGGGGTAGGTGGGGTTTTGCCTCCCATCGGGGGTTGCGTCCTAATTGGGATTTGTCCTGCAAAAGGGAATTGGGTTTGGCCTGCTTGGTGAAATTTTCCACCGACAGGAATCTGGTAATTAGGTGTGAAAGATGGGATGGTGCCACTAGGGTCGATGCCTCTGATAGAGGATGGAAGAGGTCCTCTAAAAGGGGGTCGAGGAAGTGTCAGAATGAAATCAGGAACGAGATGGTGCCTAGAAGGAGTGGAAATGTCAGGAGTCCTGGATGTGATTTGTGTAGGAGCAGGAATAGAATCATTCAACACATGATATCTAGGGGGAAGTGTTAGGGTGAATCTATGTGAAAGCGGCATGCCAATGGGAGCTTGGATAGATTTCGTAATCCCAGTGCAAGGATGCGTAGTATCTGGGACCATTGTGTAATGGACCATTTGTAGGGGGATAGTCAAGATGTGGTCAGTTGGAGGAGTGTTTGAACCAGTAAAATAATAGGAAGTAGCAAAAGGTATTGCATCTGGATTGGATGTTTTGAGCAGCTCAGGTGTGACAGTGATATCAACGCTTGCTCCTGAGACAAAGAGATCCCATCTAAAAATGCTAGTAGTCCAAAAAGGATCTTAACCCTCGGGTCCTGTGAAAGGCCTGGTTGGTAATCCAAAAGACTCAACAACTATTTCTCCGGAAGAATTCACTCAAACAATACATCTCACAGAGTCGGGAGGAAGTTGGAAGTCCTCTTGAGAATTAGTAATTCAGAACCATTCTAAAGAGTTAGTTCTTTCCACTTGTGGAGTGGAAACGTATTGGAATTCACTCTGTTGAGGAGAGCCCTCTGGTGAGTTGGTAGGCAAGGGTTGAGAACCTTCCAGATCTTCTGTGGGTAGGCCTTGCATTCTACATGAACAGTGTGGAGGATCAATTTTGATCGAGTTAAAATCTTATGAAAGAAATTCTATGGCCAACTTGGGTAAACAAACAACACATGCTAGTAAAATCTAAGAAGCAAAAACAAGAAAACAAAACCTTCTAATTCCAAATTCACTAGTTGGTGATGAAATCCAACGTCATGACGACGAGACAAGAAGGGGCTGGGCGAGGATGGAAAAGTTACGTTGATGACCTACTTAACAAATTTACACCCTGGTGCAAGCTCCAACACATAATCATGGGTATACTCTCCAAGGATCCCGAGTGAGTTTGGCCAACATTGATTCCAGGTACTATGAAGACTTACCCCTTCAAAGTCACCTTGTGTAAGACCCTAAGAAGATAGGATACTAAGGTTACCACAAACAACAATGATGCATGGGGAAATAGTCGACAGTCTGATCCACACGGAAGGGAAGGGTATCTAGCCTAAAATCAACTTGAGAGGTTTCCACTCATCATTGTGGGTATACCTTCAAGTGACCCCCATAATACGTGCAATCTCTACACCGAGATCAACAAATTAGGGTGAGTAACTCTGTCAATCTCAATGTGACCTCAGGTTTGACCCTTGTGTGAGAAGGGCTTCCCAGGAAAAAATGCTACAAATGGAATTTGACACTCCTTATCACAATATGCTATTGTGTGTTTTTTGATTTGGAGAGTGTGTCTCACTACCTATTCCAAAGCTCTATCCTAGCTAATGTTGGTGCAAAAGAGCCCTAGAAAAAGTTACTAGTTGAATTTTAAAGTTGCGCAATATTATTAAAGGTTGTTGTTATGAAAAAAGGAGACGGAAATGAAACCAATGTTGTGTAAGACTCTGACCCAACAATGCGTAAATAGGGATGAATGATACAAATTTTCGTTCAATGAATTCTATATAAAGGCGGGAAAGAGGATTTTTTTGAAACAATGTGAACTATGATGTACGATCTTTCTTGAAATGTAATATCAAACAATCATGAACAATGCAAATTCCCTATTCGTTCTCTTTCAATATTTGAATGCCAATATTTTTTGAATAAATGGTTGCTTAAAAAAGAAAAAAGAAAAAAATCTTTAATTTTTTATTAGAAACCAAGCAACAGGGATGGAACTAAGAAAAAGTAAGCAACCAATGAAAATGAAATACTCAACAAACACCCAAATCGATCTTTCAATGAAGATAAAAATAACAAACTGACAAGACCAGTCTCTTCAAATGCACATGGGTAATAATTTTCCAAGTAATAAGAAATCGCAAAAGGAGAATTAATCTCAACTTTTAATCCAAATAAAGGCTCCCAACCAAACCAGCACTCAGATTTCAGAATCAGAGATTATACCCTTGTTAAGAAAAGGTCAAGAGGTAAAAATTGATAAAAAATGATCAAGAAGAGTTTTTGATTTCCGAAAACTAATCATTCGCAAGATTTGAAGTCAAGAAACAGTTAATCACTGTCCAGAGAAGTTCTTCCCAGACACACAAACAAATCTGGGCATCTGAAGACACAAAAAGACCTAATCTAAAGTTTTTACAAGTGAGTTCACAGTCTGGCAGTTGGGTACAGTGCGATAATTAGGGATTCTCGCAGCCTAGACACAGGCAGGGTGTGATAAGGTCACACTGAGTTGAACACTAGGGTGTGAAATTCAATGATTCTTACAGGCCACAAAAAGGTATAGTGCGAGAAGGTTTGTAATCAAGCAAATTTTGGAAAAAGGACAAAACTTTTGAGTGAAGTTCTAGATCCAGAGAGTCTATAAGAATCTCCTAAAGACTCGGATATTGATTGGGAATGAAAAAGGGTAGGTCAAGAGAAAATGGCCAAGAAAAAACCACCAAAATGGGTTGTATCCCCAGTGGATTCGCCAATTTTGTTACTGGATAAATCGGTAGGTGCAGACACTAACTGATCTCCCCAGATCCACTTGGATTTAGAACAAAACAGGACAGGACATGACTCTTTCTCTAGGTTGCAGTCATTGAATCTATTACCGAGAAGGAATGAGTGACATACCTTTATATTGCTTCCTTAGGTCTCTGTTGTTCCTACTTCACTCTAGTGCTCTTGTGAAAATGGGTCCAAGACAACACAAACCAACCAAAGTGAAGATAACAAAGTATATTCAATGTCAACCTATGCATATGATCAAGGATTTATGCAATAAAATAAGAGTGATTTTATGGGAAAGGGACAAGTCGTTGTATTATATTAAATGAAAGTAGAAGATACAACCAGATCTCCTTGATGTCGCAAGCTTCCTTTCGGTGACCCTTGGTTCCAACACACACACTTTCTCTACATTTGCATGAAGAAGATCCAGTACAACTTGATAGATGAATAGAGTCTTCAAGCTTCAATCCAAACAGATTCTTCACACAATTCTCTCCTCAATTCTTCATTCAATCTTGCTTAACCTTTTCCATGAGAAACCTTTCAATATATAGGAGAAGGAGAGATGGTTAAATGGATGAGGATGATCCCACTAAATCTGAGAAGTCAGTAGGATGCCAACCATGCAAATTCCAACTCATTTTCTAGAAGATACTCTTCTAGAACCTTCGCAACTTCCTCTTCCTTTCAAGCTTCAAAACAGGTTCACACCCTACCTAGGTATAAGGTTGCCTGCGAGAATCGAGATTCTCACACCTTGCACCATATGCAGCCTGCGAACTCACTATAAAAATATGTTTTGTATAGGAAGACAACAATCACTTTTCTCAGGCAAAAAGTCCTTGTGGGAGCCTGAACACATCACCAGAGTGACCAAAATAATGTGTAACCATGGTCAAGAAACTATCAAATGAGATTATATATTTGAAAAGAAATGCGAGTGAGGGAAACCAAAGCCAAAGACCCTATAATCCTTTTGTTGCGCCTCTTTTGTCACCTAAATGAGAAAAACAGAGGTGCTTACAAGCTTAGTTGGCTTAGCTAAGAAAGACAACAGTAAAGGAAAGGGTTATAAGAACAAACATAAAAGACTAAGCTAAGAATTAAACTAGGAAGGGAAAAAAAATTAAACTATTGTGCATAAGGACATAAGAACAAGAAACAAACAAGACTCATGTCACCAATGGAAAGGACTGTATTAGTGAAAAGAAAACACCAAAGAGAAAGGGGACTTTGGGTCCCTTCTTCCTCCAAGGGAGGGCTCTTGGACCGCCAATATTGATCTCTTCTTACAACTTGAAAACTTGAAAGAAATGGTGAAAGAATCCCAAGCTAAGCCACTCAAAAGGTGATGTGGATTTCCCAAATGGAATGGTGCTAGTATGCTCTTGATGAGAGAAGAGGTTTCCCCAAGAGAATAGCAGTAGCATAACCTTGCAAATGAATTCCTTGAATATGTAGTGCACCCATGGCCTTGTTTTATAGCACCACTTTGAGGTATTGTGAAACCATCTTTTAGTGTGAAAAGGGGTTGTTTAGGGCACCTTTAGGTCTTTGACCAACCACCCATCTGGATCCAGCCGAGATTTGGATGTCAAATTGACTTGGAAGCTGAACCAGAAGTGGGTGGGAAGCCGACCAACATCATAAATGCGTCGTTCTCAAGTGTGCATGGATTTTATCATCCACAATCGTGCATCATGCACATGTGCACTTTTCCTACATTTCTTGATGGCTCATGTGCATGCACGCCTTGTATAGTCATAGCGCATCCTAATTTTATAACTGGTTGAATAGTTTTGGACCTTTTGGAAGTGTTTTTTTGGTAATTTTGTTCCATGGGTGAACCAGTAGCTGTTTGAAGATATTGGATTCCTGTAACCATTTGCGGATGAAATTTCAGTGATAACAGATCCCCCCTAATGGATGAGGTGAAGAGCATATGGATAACCGAAATTCATCAATGTTTCTTCTACTGAGAGTATAAGAAAGAGAGATAGTGAGAATATTAAGAGTGACCCGTTGGAGGGAGAAGGGAACCTGTAGGATCCAACCTTTCAAAAGGTGTGGAAAATAAATTGTGTACAAATGAGGTGGGCATGCCCCATGCTCATGTCATGTAACTCAAAAAAGGGTGTTGTACATTAACTAAAACTATGTGTTGATGTAGACAACTGCAGCACCCTCGGGGGCAGTGTTGATAAAGGCAGAGGACAATTCTGATGAGAAACAATACTCTGAATAGTAGGCAATGATACCTATAAGAAGTATCATGGATTCTGTGTGTATTGATAGCCCAACAAATTTCAGAGGTCTTCGGAAAATATAAAAAAAAACTGCAATAGTCACAAAGTAAGACCCACCTGTTATAACCCTAATTTTCACTAGACATGCTTACCTGGCATCAGGCCATCTCAAATTCTTTCTTTTCCAAAACACGAACAACTCTTCTTAAAAACCCCTTTTATAAAGGCCCACGTGCCCTTCTCCATTACTACACATGTGTACATGCTAGCTGACCCAAGACAGCCCGCGTGTACCTACAAAAGCAAGGAAAAAGGACAGTTACTGACATAACACATAGCTTTGGGTAAGTTAACTAAACCTTTCAGCCATGCATGGCTGGTCACTCGACCAAATACCTAGCTTTTTCTAGCCTATAAAAGAAGGGTTAGGGGTCCCATTTGAAAGGAGGAGAATCATAGTAAAGAAACTATACTCAATTAAGCATTCCCTTTGTCCCAACCTTTAGCCATCCTTATGCAAAGGGAAGTATAGAGAAAAGCAGTTGGAAGACAGTGGAAGAAGAGCCCAGGACCAGAATCAAGGAGTAGTAACCAACTTTATCATTGTAAGGTATCATTGTGAAGTTAATAAAATAATTTCTTTTCCCGTCCCGCGATATGAGATTGTCATTATTGGAATATTAATTATATGATTGATTAAATCTATAATCTGTTAGTTCATAGATCAAATGCATGTAGATTTATTTGTTTGTTCTTAGTGAATGCAGGTCAGCATTAGGAGGAGAGTTGCAGTCAAATAACGACCAAGCGCGAAAAGGGATCGACATCAAACACGAAAAATAAGGTACATCAACTTAATCTATTGAGCCTTGTATTTACATATGAGTAATGGGGGTTTAGGCATGGGATGATGGTAAAAAGTAAGAAACTTTAGGTCATTTATGCATCCATGATAAAAACTTAGTGCTAGTCCGTAGGAGGGATTTCCCACCCACAACAGAAATGACGACCATACTGGGGGTCTTTAGGGTTTCTAGGAATGCTTTTTTTTTCTTGGGTATTTTTAAGAACTGGTTTCATTTCTTGTTTTTAAAGTTTCTACAAAAGTCTGAGCTAACAGAGATTTTGGTATTCCATACTAGTTATCTCTGTTTCTTTTCTTGACTGCATTTTTTTCGAGACACACAGAGGTACACATGGCCTGTATAAGGTCTACATGCGTGTACCCGCGCCCTACCTTCTCACAGGCCATGTGTACACGCTAGCTGAGGAAGTGTCAGTCGCGTGTATGATTCCAGAAAATTTCTTTTAGAGAGGTAGTCATCCTCTCCCCTGTCAGAAATAATCTTTCTTATGAGTTTTCTGGAACTCTTTCTAGTCTTTGTTTTTTGCAATCTATATCTTAGGTTTCACCTCAGATTGGTTTGTTCTATGAAGTTTTTCTTGAATTGTTTTCTTTTTTTCTGTTATAGTAAGTGTCTGAGTCTTCAAGAGATCCTGGTTCTCAGTACTAGTAGTTTCTGCCTGCGCTGGATTTTTTGGCCTTTAATTTGTCTTATAGTTTCAGAGATACACGCAGCCTGTATAAGGCTAGAACGCATCTACACGCACCCTGACTTTACACAGCTCGCGTGCACACGCTTGTTGTTGAACTGTCAGCAGCATGCCTATGGAGAAATTTTTTATTTAAGGTGAGGCAGTCATCCTTTCCTTTGACAAGAGTTATACCTCTTAGGTTTTTGGGTCTCTATCATAATGATCAGTAACGTAGGTTTGATCACAACAATAGCTTTCTTTTTCATTAAGAAGTTTTCCTCAAAATTTGCTTTTTATAGGGTTTTTAGACAAGTGTGAGAGTCCTATTTTAATTTTCTTGTGTGTTATTTTTAAAGTGACTCTTTGTGATCTGTGCTTAGGCCAGAAGTTTTCTTGGTTTTTACTTGTTGAAATTTTTCCTTTTTGCTTTGTGAGCATTCAAATAGTTTTTTTTTTATTTCTTTGTTTGGTTAAATAGTGTTGGTTTGCATTAGTAACCAGGAAAAGTCTTTTCTTTCATAAGTTTTTGATGGTTTACTTAGATCATAATTAGCTCATAGTCAAGTGAAATACTACTTTGAGTTTTCTATTTAAAGATCTTAGAAAAATTTTAGTTTGAAAAGTTGTTTAAGATTTCAGTCAAGAAGAAGTTATTTTATTTCTAGCTTTCTGTTTATTTTTCTTTCATCTTTCAAACATCACTAGTTTCACTTTCATAACCTTTGACTTAAGACAAGCCATAAAAATTAATGCTAAATATAAAATTCATTAGAATTTTTATGTTTGCAGGGTCAACCAGCTAGTTTAGGGTTAGGGCCTTGAATTAGGTTGGAGAGGAAACTCTTCAAGGCCATTAAATCAAACATTGGAGTCTGAGATAGGGAGTGTCAAAGTCCAGTACTGTGAAATTTATTTGGGACCCCCCTCTAATACAGGGGCTAAAAACAAGGTCACGTGCAGAAAGGTAGTGGAGATAACCCCTCCAAAGCTGGACCAATCGTAGTGGAGAACACATATAGAGGGCTTGTCTTGGGATTCTGTCGATTGCATTTTCCACGAAGCTTCATGGGTCTCAAATTCGTTCGAGGTCCTCAGTTTTATTTCGGACCACTTGCCTTTGATACCCTTGACAATTTTCAGGCTTGATACCCTACTTATTGTGGTCTACTTGACATTCGAATGTACTCGCCTGGTGACTGTTCGCACGCTGGCAACCTAGTTGCCTATCTTTTTTAGAGACATACACAGGTGATTGTGGGGGTATACCATGGTACCTAGGACAGACATCGGGCCACACTTTATAGAGTATACCCAGAGGGTGCTTCCGTGTTCGAGTTGCACTTGCACTGGTAAGTTTCTCTAGTGTTGGTTGTTGTAACTGTTCTTCCAAATAGTTTAGTGTTTTCTTCTTTTATCTTGGAGGGACCTTTTTAGTGTGTGTTGTTTTTTGAATGAATAGAAATCTCTAGTGTGTCTTTGATATTTTCACACAGTGGAGGATCATGAGCTCCGCTGGTCATGAAGGCTTCTGGGCCTATCACCGGTTACACTGGAGCCACCTCCACCACCACTAAGGTGAAAGCTAGAACAACAAGGGTCTTTTGAAGCAACCGGGTCACGGGAAATTGTACCTGACCAACATCTGGAGGAAATGACCATTTTAGACCTTGGAGAAAAATCTCTTGGTCCATATGAAACTCCAACCACTGATATTTCATCACCCATCATCGTACAGATTCACCCTTACGAGTGCCAGACAGTGTCTCACATAGCAATGGAAATACATGTTGCCACTTCTTTTGGGAATTCTTCAATTCCCACTATGGTTGTCACCACAGGGGATATTCCACCTCCTAACCCACCGTCACTGGTCTGAGCCACCATGGTATCAACTGCCTCTACCTCGAGAAGTGGTCCAATCCCATCTATGGTGGCAGCCACTCCCCCTTTCACACCGAGTGTGACAGGCCCTCCGTTCTCATATGGGATGCCTAGCTCAGGTACAAGTCTTGTACTTTCCTACTCCACATTACAGACTTTAGGTCTGGGGGAAGGGATCTCTAACGTTCCTCTACAAGGACACATGGGGGGCACTTCAGCTCCTTTTAACACTTTCCCTTATGGGGGAGGTCATATACCTCCTTCGTGCCCTTCATTCGATGGCACCCACCATCAATCCGCCGATCCACCCACACACCATAGTTTATTTGGAGCAGGGAGTCAAGGACCACCTTCTCATAATATGCGAGTAGGTTCAACACCATTTTCTTTATTTGATGTGTTTGGTAACAATTCTTTCTCGTCAGTTTCTTTCCCAACTGGGGGCAACCCAGGTTATGGACAACATTTTCCTACGCAGGGTACTATTCCTGCACAGGGGTAAACCCAGGAACTTCTTCTGCATTAGGACCTTGGAATTCTTGGCAGGGATCAGTTCCCTTGTTAGGAATGCCGATCTAGGGAAATTTTTTTCACAACCAATGGAACCCCGGATAGGGTGCTATGCCTATTCCAATGGGATCGACATGGGGAAACCCTTCCCAAAGTCCTTTGAATGTAATGCATGCCCAACCATCTACGTCCTATTTTGGGAATCAGCCGATGATGTATCCTCACATGCATAATCCATACATTGTTCATGGCCATGGTTTTTACCAAAACCTAGGCTAGCAGCCAAACTTTTCCTGACAACCTAGTGCCAGTCAAACTCTAGGTCCCTTTTTCCATGGTTATCACCAACAACCCAAACTACCTTTTCTGGCAACCTTGCATTTGCCAGACTTGACAAGGTTGTTGAATGACCCTATCTTTCACGATCTGTGTTGGTCCCCTATGCCAACGAAGTTGCCTTCGAACAAACCAAAGTTCGAAGCCAATCCTAATGAAGATCCAGGAGATCATGTGACCACCTTCCATCTTTGGTGCTCTTTTAACTCATTGAAAGATGACTCCGTACAATTGTAATTGTTTCAACGTACTCTCATTAGGAGTGTCACAAAATGGTACATTGAGCTCAACCGCTTAAGATACTCTTCCTTCACTAAATTGACAATGGCTTTCCTAAACCATTTCCAATTACTTGTGAGATACGATGCTGGCATAGAATTGCTAGCCAATTTCGAACAGACAAAAGTGGACCATATCTTTGATCACATCTGAGAATGGAGATGCCAGAAGAGTTTAATTAAGGTTCCAGTCCCACTAGCATTCCTACTCGAGTGGTTCCTTAAGTCTTTGGTCCCATAGTTATCCAAAGACGTCGCGATGTTGGGAGTGTTTTCCAAAGAAGATGCCATCATGAGAGCTCAACAGCTTGAGCTAATCTACTCTGAGTCTAGTTTATTATACAAGATCTTACTAGATGCGCCACACTCAATACTTGATAAAAATAGACAGAGGGATAAGAAACCCACTAATAATGCTGGTAGGGGAAACACTGAGAAATGAAAGGTGAGCTATCCGTGCAACCTATGCATGGAAGACCACCCGACCCACCAATGTCCTCGACTTGCAGAGGCCCAAACGTTTGTGACACAGTAACAATTTTCCATGTTAACCAATCCATTTCAACATGGGAAAAACCTAACCCAAACCTCTACAAGCACGGAAGGGGGCAGTCAAGGATCCTCTCCATCTTCAAACTATCCTACATCCATGAATGTGTACATGATGGAGGGTGATGATTTTATATCGACTAGAGCGTATGATTACCGTAAACCAAGAACTTCTTAGAAGGGCAAAGAAGTCGAAATCCCATCTCTTCCTCTCTAGATCGAGAAGACTTTGGGTGAAACAATGACATGCATCCCAAAAGGTGTGTTCAAGAAAGCTTCTCACAACCCAAATGCAAGGGCCACCCAGAACTATTCTGTGGTGGAGGATTTGTCCCAAACCCCTTGTGCGATGTTTGCTTTGGAGGTCCTCCAAAGCTGCCCTTCCCAGAGGAAAGCTTTGTTAGCAGCTTTAGGATCTACCGAGACTTGTACTCTGGGTACAATCATGCTAGATACAACTGACTTAAAACGTTGTCTGCCTTACCACGTAGCATTTCAAATAGTAGTGTCTTACCCCACGAAAACTTTTACTCGAAACATTTTCTGCACAGTGGTTGATGAGGGTGCCTTGACATGCGTTATGTTGTTGGCATGTTGGAAGGCCATTGGCCATCCCGTTTTGTATCCGTCACCTACTCTTCTCACTGCTTTCAATGGTCATTCATTCTAACCACATGGTATCATTCCTTCTTTCTTTGTGCAGTTAGGAGGGAAGACTGTTTGCATCAAGGTGGAAGTAGTCGACGCATCCCTCAACTACAATATCTTGTTAGGAAGTAGTTGGACTTATGCCATGCAAGCAGTGGTTTCTACAGTTTTTCGGGTCTTGTTGTTTCCACATGAGGACCAGATTGTGACCATTTATCAATTGTCTTTCTCCATACCTGACCCTTCACTAGGGGCATCTGCGGTCCCAATGATTGATAATCCCCAACCGGGTGTAGTCAACGTAGGGGTTGGTTTGTGCCCATCTTTGATGGGTACCTTCTATTACCCGCCCCCTCAAGCTGATGTCAAGTTCATATCCGACCACCATAAGGTTGATATTTTCCAAGTTTCATCATTTTTCACGACTTACTTCAACTATTCGTGGATACTTCCTTCCCCATCGGCCACGATGGAAGGGATAGGGAACCCTGGCATGTCCATGCCTTTGTCTGCAGCCGAAGTAGAGTACTCTTTAGTCTAGCAAGATTTGGCTGACCCAGATCCAACTCCTGCAGAAGAGTTAGATTTGATTCTAGAGACTATTTGGTTTCAAGGTTCTCTCACTATTATTGATGCATTAGACTTAGCCTTTCCCTCCGATGAAGCAATAATTGAAGAAATGACTAGTCTGGACAAACCCTGGGATGATCCCCATCACAGATCATACTTCCTCCCAGAGTTAAGTTGAATAGAAGTAGGAGAATTCACCTTGACTATGACTAGAGATAGGTCTTGTCCTATTAATCCCTTAGCTACACATGAGGTTTATGCCGAGGGTAATATGGAAACTGTCGCTGAAACTATACCGATTAATATCTCCAAAACCCCTAGCGTCACGGAGAATGTTTTCGTCGGAGCTGACTGTTCCCCCGAAAAGATTCAAATCTACACAGATCTATTTAAGGAATTCCACGACGTTTTTTCCTAGTCTTGCAAGTAAATGCTAGGCATCGATCCAAAAATAGTCGAACATGAAATCACAACTTATCTGGATGCCAAGCCTATTCGGCAGAAGCTTTGTCTAGTTAATCCCAGGAAAGAAGCAATCATTAAGGTTGAAGTTGAGAAATTTCTCAAAGATGGTTTTATCTACCCTATCCATCTGACCCAATGGGTGTCAAATCCGGTGCCAGTCAACGATAAATAGGGCACGATTCACGTATGTATGGACTTCCGTGATTTGAAAAAGGCCTGTCCAAAAGATAATTTTCCCACACCATTCATCTACTAGATAATTGATGAATGTGCAGGTTGCGAGGCCTTTTCTTTCATGGATGGTTTTTCAGAATATAATCAGATACAAATCAAACTCTAAGACCAACACAAAACTGCATTCATTTGTCCATGGGGTACATTTTCCTATCGTAAAATGCCTTTTGGTCTAAAAAATGCTAGAGCTACCTTCCAGTGGGCCATGTATTTTTCTTTCCATGATCTCAAGCATATAGTCGAGGCCTATTTAGATGATTTAGCATCTTTGTTGTAGGAAAATCTGCCTGC
>JASDQU010710059.1:12870-23210 GCA_032191745.1 Picea mariana
ACGTTTGTCCCTGCACTCTCCGATTTGCACTCCAATCTTCTACTCCTCGCTGAGTTCTGCGGACAAAGAAAGATACAACTACTTCCTACTCTATTGATATTAGCTTGAAAACAGATCTACCATTAAATGATAAGTTCATGTAACATCAGACACAAACTAGAAAGAAACAGGCCAAGCATGTCATATTAATGAGAATGATGACAACAGTACTTACAATCGTAGATGCGAATGCGACAGCTTCGTCGAGTCCTCTTCGTCTAACCCTTGCCTGAAAGATCCAAGACCTGGATGACAACAACTTCACTGATCACTCTCCTTTGGCTGACTGTAAGCTTCCTCCAAGATCATAAGTTTCACATATTCCATTCTTCCTCATTATCAGCTCCAGCACCACTTATGAGATCATGAGTTTGGTGTAATTCTCCCTTTTCAGTCCTCACTTATGAGATCATAAGTTTGAGATTCTCTATTTTGCAGTCCTCACTCCTGAGATCATAAGTTTGGTATCATTCTCCAATTTTCAATCCCTTTCACCATTAGAAAGCTTTCTTATATAGCCTTGGAGAGGCTCAACAATCTTGAGATATCCTTGGGGAGGTTGAGGATTTGCCTCCTTCAGTTGAGGATCTACCCTAAGATCATGGCTTGATCAGGGATTCGAGCTCAATTTCCTTCCAAGAATGAAAAGATGCTTCCCCCATTCATCTCAACATCTTAACAACCGCCCAGAATAGGTAGCGCTCCCTCAAAAGGGCCATCAAAGCATTGTAGTGCTCCCTAGTAAGCTTTAGGGGGTGCCAGCGCTCTCAAAATCTATAGTGCTCCCTCAAAAGGGCCACGGGAATGTTATAACGCTCCCTGATAGTGTAAGGGGGAGCGCCGACGCTCCGAGATAGTGTAAGGGGGAGCACTCCTCTCCAAAAACTCAGTTTTTGAGGTGCTTTCAGGTGGCAAAAGGTTTGCAAGCTTGTTGACTCATTTCTCCTCTTCCAAATCAAATGTTTGAGGCGTTTCAAGTGTCTTTCTCATGTCGTTATAGGAACGACATAGGCATCATGGCAATATGCTTTCTTTGACACCTGCGACACTTGTGAGCAACATGCGACACTTGCAACACTTGTAATGACGACACTTGCGACACTATCAAAGTGAGTAATTTTGACGTGTAACAATCTTGATCTCGCAAGAGAACGAATCATCCCACACACCTCCAACTTATCTTTGATAAATGTTGCTACTTCTGAATTCATTTGAATCCAAACAAATGAAACTTTTTCATAACATCAGGACGTTTGTTAGGTTTCATAGTGTCAACAACAGGGATCATGGTCGATCCTCTCAAGGTTGAGGCAATAGTTCAATTGCCTCCCCCACGCACAATCCTTCAACTTCAAAGTCTATAAGGCAAGGAAATTTTTTTAAGGCATTTCATCGCCAACTATGCCGAGATCACAAAGGGATTTATGCGCTTACTAAAGAAAGACGTTCCTTTTCATTGGGATGATGCTGCTTAGTGCTCCTTCAAAGCATTGAAACATGCCCTCACAACTGCCCCTCTGCTTCAACCACCCAACTATAACAAAGATTTCTTATTATACCTGGTTGCAGCAGAGTCAACCATCAGCATGGTCTTAGTTCAGAAAGATGATTTTCTCTCAGAATATGTGATCTATTACCTAAGCCGAGGCCTAGTCGGATTAGAAATAAATTATTCTCATATTGAAAAACTTGCATTGGCAGTAGTCCATGTTTTTCAATGGTTCTGTCATTATGTTTTGTTTCGAAAGACCATTGTCATTTCCATTGTGAATCCATTTCAATACATGTTGACACGACAGGTAATAGGTGGAAAGATCAGTAGATGGATAGTCATCCTATAGGAATTTGACTTAGATTTCGTTTCAGTGAAATCCAAAAAGTCACTGTTCTTCGCAGAACTCATCTCGGAACTTTCGATCGAGTCAGGTGATGTTATGCCTGAAGATTCGCCTATCAGAGGAGATATGTTTTTGATCACATCTTCGGATCCCTGGTACGGAGATATACTTGTCTATCTCTATACTTTTAAGTGCCCCACCTCTACTTCTCGTGATGAGCGTCACCGTATACGCCATCAGGATAAGAATTATCTCATACTTGACGATACATTGTATCGAAGAGGTGTAGACTGCATCATGCATTGATGCCTCACTCACGAAGAAGCAGTTATCATGCTTAACGATTTCCATACTGGAGCATGTGGAGGTCATTTGTCTGGGTTGGAAACAACCCAAAATATTTTATGAGAAGGTTACTTCTGGCTGACACTAATCAAAGATTGTATCAAATCGATCAAGAAGTGCCACCCATGTCAGATCTTCTCTCGGAAGATGAGGGCACATCCTGCTCCCATGTTTCCTGTCATTACAGTTGTTCCCTTCACCAAGTGGGGAATTGATTACACTACATGCAAACCCCCTTCACAAAGGGGACACCATTATATCATTGTAGCTGTAGACTACTTTACAAAGTGGGTCGAAGCTATGCCAACGTTTAAAGATGATGGAGATACTGCAACTCTCTTTTTATTCAACCAGATAATAGCAAGGTTCAGCATCCTGAGAGAGATTGTCACTGACCATGGCAGCCACTTTTAGAACCAGTTGATGACTGAATTAACATCAAATCTTGGGTTGCGGCAAGATCATTCATCACCCTACTACCCCCAAGCAAATGGTCAAGTGGAAGCTGTAAATAAATCTCTTAAGACCATCCTACAACGAATGATCAACTCAGCCAAGTCAAATTGGCATTTGATGTTATACTCGACATTATGGGCTTACCGAACATTTGTGAAGACTGCAATCAGTTTTTCACCTTTTCAACTCGTAGGCAATCTTACCTATAGAATGTCAGATCCCTTCCTTAAAATTGGCAGTACAGTTATTGCCAGACACTTCTCCACTTGAATAACGGTTATTATACCTTGAGCGACTCAATGAGAAGCATTGTGATGCAGCCCTGGCCAACGAGGTTCACAAACAAAAAGTCAAGTGTCAGTATGATCATTCCATTCGTCCTCGGATTTTCTCTGAAGGTAACCTTGTCCTGGTCTATGACCAAGATAAGGACCCCCTAGGGGTAGGAAAATTCAAACCCATGTGGTTCAGACCTTTCATCATAAAATAGGTTCTAAAAAAGGGCTCTTATCATCTGGTTTACTTTGAGGGAAATTCTTTGGTGAAGCTTAGAAATGGGCTCTACCTCAAGAAGTATTACTCATAGGTAGGTCACCTTGGGTAACTTTTTGTAACATATGTATAGTCTTTGTACTATTACTTTCTGGTTTCTTTTAGTATTATGGATGTGTTGTTTTTGATGTTATCTTTTGTCACTGTGGTAGATGTCAAGTGAATCATAGGTGCTCATTGGGTATGCAGATGGCGCTAGCCAGCACACTCAGAGGCTTGCCTCTGCATCTTGGGTAATTTTTACACCTCGAGGCCAGTTATTATCTTCCGAAGGTATATGCTTAGGCGACACCACAAACAATGTCACTGAGTATAGTGCAGTTATTGAGTTTCTTCGTGATGCCCTGCCATTTGGCATATCCCATCTCCGGGTCTATTTAGATGCTCATCTGGTTGTGTCTCAGTTAAATAGAGTCTACCGTGTTCATGATTCGACTTTACACCGACAATTCCTTAGGGTACGTCTCTTAGAACAAAGATTTGATTATATTACATATTTTCATGTTCTTAGGAGATTAAACCAAGTTACAAATACTCTAGCTAATCAAATTTTAGACTGGCATCTTGCACACATATAAAAAGACATACACATAAACATGTAAATACATTTTTAAAGGCAAATATGATCCATAAGACACAGAAAGACATACAAATCCATATATAATATCATAATCATTAGAGTACATAGGTGGATGCAAGCACCTCAAAATATATGACCAGTAACGAGTCATGGGGCTTATGCCCTCAAAAAATATATACAGGTGGATCTATCAAATTCTAGACTAACTAAGGTCAGGGCCTATGGGCCCTGTTGTAATAATCAACAGTGTTTTCCAAACGTCGAAATATTTGGACCCACATATATGGTGCCCCCACTACATGAGCCTACATGGATGGTGGCAGATCCTCAATCTCTACGATAGGGATGGTGTGAGTGAGCAAGGTAAAATTTCTCTCAATTCGTCTCAGAACCCTCTTAGCCTCACCGGCTAGAATCTCTCCTGCTACTGCTGGTCCCCCTATGATGGTAGGTGCGACCCTTGGTTGAGGATGATGTCTGTTCCTCGCATAATTTGCACACAATAGACATGTATCTGTCAAATACTCTGGTATAAGAAAAATGATATATAAAAAAAAAAAACATAAAAATTATATATGTTTAAAAAAAAAATGATGCAAACTTACCCATCTTGCCTCGCTCCTCGCCTGGAGGTACAGGAATCTTGGGATCTCTCGAGAAATCAATCCCAACATAAGTATAATCCTCTATGGCTGGGATCTGCCGCGACAACCAAGCAAAGAAGTCATCATCAAAGGACTCATTGGTCCTTCCACCACCCTGTCATGGCAACAACACTACCCATCTACAAACCGTAGGAAGAGAGGCCTGATGTCCTCGTACCACCACTCGAGGACTGAAACTAGGAACTCTTTCAAAGAAGAAAGAGCATAGAATCATCCCGAACCCGAAGTTCCTCTGCGTCCGCAACCAACAATCTGTTAGTTGCCTCTTCATACAATCCAACAATGTAGTGCTCTAGTCAAATATATGTGCATTTAAGCACTGGATTTCATAGTTCATCTATCCATGGGACACCTGATGTAGAGCCGCAGAACTAGTCATCTGCGCAATAAGCAGCACAATCACCTGCAGTGATAAATTAGTGATCCTTCTTATTGGCACCTGCGAGCTCGATCGGTCTATACCAGCCTCACAATAAAGTCCTATCGATTCCGATATATTATGAGGCCCTGAAGGAAATGTCCAGAA
The DNA here is from genome assembly GCA_032191745.1 of Picea mariana. NCBI lineage: Eukaryota > Viridiplantae > Streptophyta > Pinopsida > Pinales > Pinaceae > Picea > Picea mariana. Next base: position 17,872 of record JASDQU010710059.1, read on the forward strand.
ATTGATTGGTTCCCCTCTCTTGGAGAAGCCAGTCAAAAAGTATATATCCTCTATAGTAGGCACCAATGACTACCTCTCTAACATAAAAGTTTCTGCATCAAGGTGCCAGTATTCAACCAAAGCATTCAATATCCTAGGTTGTGCTCTCATGAAAGGACACAGAAAAAAATTGAGCAAGCGACATTGCATTAACACTGCCACAGTGTTAGGGTCTTCCCCAACTAGTGCACTGATATCTTCATGCTCTCATTCTCTCCATTGCACATACATCCTGCACATGGGAAAATTTTTAGAGGGTTAGGACTTTCTTTTTAAACCTTTTTTCACTCATGGGAGGGTCCACGCAGGCTGTTGTGATGACAGTCACGTGTACACGCACTCTGACATTAGACAGAGCGAGTGTACATGCGGGCTATCATAGGAAAACTCGCGTGGACCTAAGGCCGACTTTTTAAAGGTCAACGCCCCCCCAAGAAAACAAATTAAATTCATAAATAAAGAATTAAAAAGCAAAGGGAGGTAGTTTATACTTACTTGGTCTAGATGGATGGTCGTTTCGTCCACTGTAGCTCCCGGAATCACCACTTTTATCAAAGGGTTTTTTTTTCTCTAGAGTCAATTTCCAAATCAGCAATGGTGATAATGAGCTGCCAACTTCTATTTATAAACTTTTTGTCCCTTTTTTGTCACTTTTTTGGCCCCCCTTATCATTTTCTTTGAATTGAAAACCATTTAGAGTGATTCAGGAGTTGCTTTGGAAGGTTACGATCGGGTATCAAAACATTTTTTGGATTTTTGGGTCACTTTTGATGGTCCGTGGGGAAAAATCTCAGATAGCCAACTTGAGCATATAAGTTAGGTTTCCACCCCTACTTTTTGTCTTTATCCCTTTGCCATAGGATCAATCCCACCAGGTTGCGACACGGGACCATCATTGCTACTTTAGAAGTGTCACAATTTGGTGGTAGAGCTTACCAGAACATGGATGCCCTAGGTATATCCCGGTTGCATTATGGTGTCCATGCTGTCACTAATGACTGTAGGCTCGGGAGTTCTTTTAGTTTTTCCTGATTACGAGTTTTGAGCCTAATTTGAATGACTCTTTATCACTCTTGAACTCACCCACAGGACTCCCAAAACATCATGAGTCTTCTTTTAATCCCTTTTCAGACCCTCTAAACATGAAAAGAGTTTCGAGCAATCTTGCGGTCTTTCATGATCGTTAAATTGAAATTTGAAGTCACGTCTATCCGACAATAGTTTACCCCTTTTCGGTCGGGATGGTCAACTGTACGAACAAAGTTATACTCTAGAGGACTCGAATCTTTGGAAGAGTATTCTTAGGAATAATTTTAACCCTTTTTTAGGCTTGAGGGACTAAATTTATGAAAAAGGAACCCCCACGGAGTCCATAGTTAAGCTCTTTTCAAACTCCCTAAAATAGAAAATATCATCGAGTGACCTTATTCTTTCACACTCATTAAAATGGTCCAGAAGAACATTCCTAGTGGAGTCCATAGTTAATCTTTTTTCAGACTCCTTAAAAATGAAAAAATGGTCAAGTGATCTTGTCTTTATCACACTCATTAAAATGGTTTTGAATAGACGTCTTGTCGGTGCTAGTTTACCCCTTTTTTGAACCGACTAGACTACCTTCGAAAAAGGTACCCCAGTAAAGTCTCCTTTTACGCTTTTCAGACTCTCTAAATATGAAAATCCACCGAGCTTACCTTCTCTAGGCTCGTTAAACTTACATCGAAGGATGTTACGATTGTGTGTTTTGTTAACCACGTTTGCATACCTGTGTCTTTGGTTTAATGTCAGCTCCATGTTTCTCTCAAATGAACCATCTGAAGCATGCCTTATACGCAAACCCTGTAGCACTTTGCTTCTATGTCTTGACACCTTTGGTCCCAGGAGGGATTTTTCCCGAGTGTCCTTTCTTTGAACATCAGTCTTTTCCTTGCACCTTGAAATTGTATGTTTGCGACACTCATTTCTCCTTTGTAACATAACATTCTTTTATTCTTTTTCCAAAATTATTGAAAAAGAAAAAAAAATCAAATATACCCCAAAAAGAGGAAAGGAAAAGTATTTTCCTTTTATTGGCAGCATAATGAGTTGCCCTTGGATAAAGCACATCTGTCCATTTGTTCGTCAAACCCTTGGATTTAATATGACCTTAGGAATTTGTTCCCACTACATTGAGTTGTGTCCTCCTTCGTTTGGTTATTCTTCCAAACATACAGAGAGTTTGCGTTGCCTCCTACCTCGTAAACTTATGTTAATGCCATGCTACCTGAGTCTCATCATTTGTCATGCTATTGTCCAAGGGAAGTTTTTACCAAGCCTGAGTCGCCCCCTCTATAGTTTGTCTCTTGCCCTCATGCCCGACCATCCCGAAAGTCCAATCAAGTCTTTGTTCAAAATTAATGAAGCCTTCAGTCTGATAATCAATATTATCTAGTCCATGACTGATGAATCATCGAAGACCTCTGGGTAATGAATTCGTACACTCATATTACACTCCTACCCGATTTTTTAAGATTTTGAAGTTGTTGCTCGAGCTCTAAAGACCTCATCTCCATCCATCATGCCTTATTAGCTTCTAGAAGATGGATACTCTACATGTATATATTTTTGATTTCGAGATGTAGCTCCATTGTGTATTTCTCGTGGCTACACTTTATATAGTTATATGACATAGATATACAATGTATTTGATTGGTAGCCATAATTTTATTTTATCCTGAGCATGGGTATGCCCACCTCGGTGAGATAATTATTATTTTGCAGATGACAACTCTCGATTTCTGGTCCCTAGGCTCACTTGTTCGGAACATTAGTGAATATTGTTAATGTATTTCGGCCATCAGATGCTCTTCTAGCCTCACATAATAGGGGCATCTATTATAACCCTTATTTGCACCAGACATTCTTACCTAGCATCAGGCCATCTCATATTCTTTCTTTGCCAAAACACTGCTAAACAACTCTTCTTAAAAAACCCTTTTATAAAGGCCCATGCACCCTGCTCCATTAGTGTATGCGTGTACATGCTAGCTGACCCAAGACATCCCGCATGTACCTACAAAAGCACAGAAAAAGGAAAGTTGTTGATGGAACACACAACTTTGGGTAAGTTAACTAAAACTTTCAGCCATGCATGGCCAGTCACTCGACCAAATAACTAGCTTCTTCTAGCCTATAAATGAAGGGTTAGGGGTCCCATTTGAAAGGAGGAGAATAATAGTAAAGAAACTATACCTGATTAAGCATTCCTTTTGTCCCAAACTTTAGCCATCCTTGTGCAAAGAGAAGTATAGATAAAAGTAGTTGGAAGACAATGGACTAATCAATCGTTGAGGCTGATATGTAGAGGAGATAATTGCGGTTATAGTCAGGTGGACTAATCAATGGGGTGTTGGAGAGGGCCGCTTTGAGATCATCAAAAGAGGTTTGGGCATGTTTATCCCATTGAAATGGGATGTCGTGACGAAGTAAGGGAAGGAAGCCATGTGCATGAGTAGCGTAATCTAGGACAAAGCATCGTAAAAAGTTGGCTTTGCCTTGAAGGCTCTGTAGTTGGCGTAAATTTCATGGGGGTGGAATTTCTATGATGGATTGGACTTTGAGGGGGTCCACAGTAATGCAACATTGGGAAACTATGAACCCAATAAGGCACCCAACAGTGATGCATAATACTCACTTGAGGGGGTTCAAGCAGATATTGTACTGACGACACCTGTGGAATATGATTCATAGATCATTGAGATGCTGAGTGCGTTTCTTAGATCAAGTGGTGAGGTCATCTAAGTATGCGAGGATGATATGAGCCATATTGTGAAAAATGTATGTAATGGCCCATTGGAAAGTGGCACTGGCATGCTTGATGCTGAATGGATTGAAACGATATGCAAAGGTTCCCCAAGGGGTTTTGAATGCAGTTTTGTACTAATCGGTGGGGTGAATTTGGATTTGGTTGTAACCAGAGAAATCGTCCATGAAGGACAAAGCCTCATGATCTGTGCAATAATCGATTATTTGGTCGATGAAGGGTGTTGGAAAATTGTCTTTGAGACATGCGTGATTGAGGTCGTGGACGTCTGTACAGACACATATAGTGTCCTATTTTTTGTTAACAGGGATAGGGTTGGAGACCCATGACATATAGGCTATGGGGTAAATGAACCCTGCAACACATAGTTTGTCAATCTCGACTTTGATGACCACTGCTTTGGATAGGTGTAGCAGTCGCTGTATTGGCCATTTTGATGGTTGGGGATATATTGGCCATTTTTCCTTCCTCGAAAGCGTTGGGGACAGGGATAGGGTTATTGAACCAATCTATATGCCCTGATGGGAGAAAATATTTGGTTTCGACTGTGTATATGGGGTGTTGGTTAGGAGGTGTGAAGGCTTCCTGTGAAAGAAAGAGTGCTCTGTGGTGGAGCATGTCCCATGGGCAATCGGGGGTAGTTAACTCCTCGAGGATATCTTTGTCACAATGAAGCTAGCATGAATATAGGGGATTGAGAGGAGTGACCTCGGTGACTATCACTGTGGCATTGTCTCCTTCTGATAAAGATGTAGGGGAGTTGATGGAGGGGGATTGCGATGGTTCGCTCGACATAAACCAAATATCCAGATATTGTGGGTTAAAAATGGTAGTCGGGCATAGAATTTTCATGGGGAAATGAATTGGAGAATTGGGGGGATTTGGGGGTAACTCCTCATATAAATCATCTAGGAACCATGGGGGAGAAGGGAGTGCCTCAGGTTCTGGTGAGAAGATATGAACCATATCAATTGATGGGGTAAGGGTATTTATCGGGTCTGTTGGAGGAGGGGGGGTATAATTTTGAATAGGGGCTAGTTGACGATGCCTGTATTCAATGATCATAGGACATTGATATGTGAAATGATCAAGTGATTCACATAGAGAGTAAGGACATCTCATGTGTTCGTTAACTGAGTTTGTGACATAATGGATGTCGGTGACAGGAGTTGGGGTGGGTGTTTGCTAAAAGCTCTAGCATACAGCTGTTATTGTCTGTCAGAATTGAGGTAACACTGGAAAGTGGTGTGTGTAATGGCCATATTCTGAATAGATGGTGCATGCGAATTTGGTTCGCAGTCCTTTGTTACTTGTGTTCTGTGAGATAGTGGAAATACTGGAGGAAGCGACAAGCGATGGTGGTGCTCGAGGGAGTTGGATGACATTACGTAACTCGGGGAGAGATGGGCATTTGTTGGTGGGGTGTCCGTTTTTCTCGCATAGCATGCAAGGAGATTAGATGCATGGGCGAAGTAGAGATGTGGAATCCTTGTTATTTTGT
>JASDQU010710060.1:20896-44372 GCA_032191745.1 Picea mariana
ATATAATGGATGTCTCATAGTGAGCATAGTGAATGGGGCCTGCCTTGAAGGTAAATGAGCATAGTGAAATTTCTTTCACTGACCCTGCATAGTGAGTAGTGATTGGGGCCAACGTTGAAATTTCTTCAAACTTTGCATGTATGCATCTAAATTCAACATGGTTAGACTAGACACATGCCTTGATGGTATGGGAGGATTTCAAGACTCAAGGAATATGTTTGATTTCTCGACCACATAATCTTTGAGATTGTCCATGTTTGCAACAATGTTCATAATGGGGCATCTCATATTTGTCAAATGTCATTGTTTCCATCTGTAGAATATTTGTTAGAACTCTCTTCAAATGTCATGGAACCTACAATTCAACCACCACAAATGTCATGCATCGACCCCGCATAGTGAGCACTAGTGAATGGGGACAACGTTGAAATTTATTTAATATGTGCCTGTATGCATCAAAATTTTACATGGTTAGACTAGACACATGGCTTGACGGTATGGGAGGGTTTCAATATTCAAGGATGTATTATGTACCCACATAATATTTGAGATCATCCACATTTTCATCAACGTTAATCATGATGCACCCCTCATTGTCATCATTCGTCATTCCCTTCTATAGAATCGTTGTCGGAACTATCTTGAAATTTGTCATGGAACTTAAAACACACCCATCAAAAATTTATTCCACTGACCTCGCACAGTGAGCAGTGAATGGGACCAATGCTGAAATTTAAATATCCACCCGTATGCATCAAAATTTGGCATGGTTAAACTAGATAATTGACTTGAAGGTATGGGAGGGTTTCGATACTTAAGGATGTTTGATGTCCCCGCATAATATTTGAGATCATCCATGTTTGCATCAATGTTCAATATAATGGATGTATCATAGTGAGCATAGTGAATGGGGCCTTCCTTGAAGGTGAATGAGCATAGTGAAATTTCTGGCACCGACCCCGCATAGTGAGCAGTGAATGGGGCCAACGTTGAAATTTCTTCAAACTGTGCATGTATGTGTCAAAATTCAAAATGGTTGGACTAGACACATGCCTTGATGGTATGGGAGGGTTTCAAGACTCAAGGAATACCCCATGACATCGACCGCCATGCATTCTCATTCCAGAGAGGAAAGGAAAAACCCCATGAGAGAAACCCCCAAGTGTTCTCATTCCATAGAGAAAAGGGAAAACCCCATGAGAGTGACCCCCATGCTCTTAGAAGAGACATAGAGGAGGCCGAGAGATAGGGAAAACCCTGTGACAGTGACTTCCAGAGACAAAGAAGACATGACAACTCCCCACAATGATAGAGGAGGCCCTATCTGGCCACTATTCCAGAACGACTGCATCGTGGAGTGGATAAATTAGAGCTTTGGACATGCCACCAAAAATGGTAGTTTATTTCTATCATTTTCATGCATTTTTAGCCTCTTAGAAGTGTTTTTAGAAGAGTCGTATATGAATTTCCCTTCCTTTATGTCTCTTGCTTGAGTTTTACCTTGCATTTTTCATATGTAATTGCACAATTAAAACTAGGTAATGATTGTTTGCTACCCTAACATGTCTCCCCTTAGTGATTTATGGGATTCATCAATTTTTTCCTCCAAGCCTTTACTGAACTAAATCTTGGTTCCATCGCTCAATCATCCCTCTATCTGGATCCTTTAGTTCATTGGATCTTGGAACTCTTGAATTGATTCTTATTAGGTACCCACATTCTCATTACGATTTTGAGTTCTTTCACTACTACATTGGGCATAAATTACGACAGTTTAAAATTTCGTCATATTTTTATTTTATTTTTTTGGACTAAAGTCATTTAGGGTTTAGGGTTTAGGGTTTGGATTTTAAGGTTTAGGGGATTTAGGGGATTTAATTTATGACATGGGGTGATCAATATGTTAGTATAAAGGTTAAGGCTTATTCTAGGGTCAATGGGCTTAAGGGTTAGTTGACATTCGTTGGACGTTCAAAATACATTCAACTTTGAAATATATTTAAGCTATGCAAACTGTTGTGACCACAACACACCCCTAGTGAAAAATTGGTGTTCAATGCAACTGGTTTGTAGGATGATGATGACATGCATGATGATGATGACGATTCAAATTTCAACTATGCTATAAATGTAATTTTTCATGAGCTTCTCTTGGTTTCAAGAATAGTTCATTCTCTACTAAACATGGGAAACCACGTGAAGGTGGAAGCTCTAATTATGCCCCATCCCCCTCACATCACTCTCAATTTCCCCATACCCAACTTTAAATAATAAAGAACATGTAAAATACTATATTATACAAAATAAAAAATATAAAGATCATCATATAAAACACATACCACTATATATCATTCATCTTCTTCTTCATCAAACTCAACATCGTCAATATCATATTCATCATGAACATTGTCATTTCCCCAATACCCAATCTATCTAGATTCAACAACTATAATTAAAAATGACACTAAGATTACATGAAAGAAAAAAAACATAAGAGATCTATAGTACAGATCACTCACCACATGTAGGAATATCATTGATCTTCTTCTTCATCCAACTAATCATATTCTGTATCATCATATGGTATTTCAGAATCATTGCCGGATGGATTGGCCATATCAACGTCATCATCAGTATTGTCATAATTTTGGACAATATCATCATCAAATATAGCATCATCGAGAACATTATCATCTACATCATATAGTCTATCAACTTCTTCAAATTTTTCATCTGACGATACATGGTCTACCTCCTCATGTCCTCTGTATCACCTTCTAGTTCTTGAATATCATCTTCTTTCGATACATTATACTTTACAGACCTTCCTCTTAGATCATATCTAACAACAAATGACCAACCTAGTTTACCGGGAACCTCGCAATAGAATACCTGCTCACATTGGTTGGGAAGAGTATAAATTTCTAGACCCGGCTCAAATGTCCTTGTATTAACCATGGTAAAACCATTGTCATGTTGAATAATAGTTCTTTCAAGATCACGTTCATTTATCCATAAACGACACCATTTGACCTCAAACAAAATTATCTTGAAGGATTTGAAGTTACATTCGATTGTATCATCCAAATATCCATAATATCTATTTTATGTTAGTCTTGGATGTTTGTCACTTCTATAAGAAACATTAGTGACTTGAAACACTATAGTTATCCCTGAATCTGCGGTTTTCTTCGTGTCAACCTCCCTTTTGACGTAAAATTTTCGACTATTATACCACATAGCTTTGTGGTGCTTCAACTGCAATATTCCCGACAGGTGCAAAATAAATTAATAATTAATAAATTTATTTAAGATTAATAAATATTAAAAAATAATACATTAACATTTCGTATAATAACAGAAAGTGCGGGTAAAATTTTATATGCTTACCTGTTTATCTTTTAAACCATATGCTAAATCAATCTCCCTCTACGTAAGATTGTGATCTTCATTACGATGAGCTCTCTTAATTAATGTAGCCACCCCTTCCCATGATAATCTACCATCATGTTGTTCACATTGTTCTATCCATAGCTTCATCCAATCAAGATTGTTAGCAATGTATAAATGTATTGCATCCCACACTCGATCAACTGCAATAAAAAAAATTTAAATTAGTAAGAATAATGAATAATAATAATTGATGGAGGTATAATATAAATTGAAGAAATATAATATAGATAAAAATCAAATAATATAATACCTTTAACTTTCCTCATTTTACCATTCCCAACCAAGACCTCCACTTCAGATATTTTGACGTTATTGACACCCCAAATGCAATGCATATTACTTTTCCTCCCTAAATTAGGAAGATAATCACTAATATACACTAACGTTTGATATAGCATATACCCCTCCACCATAGAACCCTCGGGACATTCTCTTTGTCTAACTAAAGCCTTTAATGAATTCAAGTGTCTCTCCACCATCCACATTGACCTTGTGTGTACAGGTCCACACAATTCAATCTCCTCAACCTGGTGTATGAGGTAGTGCTCTTGAGCATTGAAATGTGTTGGAGGTAGATACTTTTGCATTTTAAACATTAAATGAGGAATTTCTCTCTTCCAATATTTTATATCTTCCTTATGGATTCCTTTAGATGACAACCACCTACAAATGTTATGAGAACAAAATAGGTTTCAACAAAGACAATATTGTATACATGAATATTACAAGTAAAACACATGTCATCAACAAATTCTACAACATTTTTATTACATATAAATAATAATATGTAATTCATCTGTCGTTATTTACCTCATGTATTTTCCAAGGTCATATATAACTTGTTTTACGTTGTTGTCAAAGCTGTCGGGCAAAGACAGAGTTAGCACATACTGTAACAAAACAATGGCACATTAATAAATTTCTGATTTCATATTAACAATATATTTACAAAATTTAAAAATATCACATCGATTTTTACCAATACATAACAAATATACGAAAGAAATCACCTTGATGAAGGTATGTCGGTCATGAGTTTTTAACAAAGAAATCACCTTTCTTTGTTAATATATTCTTTCCAAATCATGTTGGAAATCTAACTTTCCAAATGAGATCTTTTACAACATTGCTTTCATATTCTTTAAATAACCATGGGAGGCTATTTCGATCGACTCCATTAGTCCTATTTAAATCAATAATATTTAGCATTGCATGATTAGCTTCTTGAAGGTCAATGACCGTTTGATTCTCACACATGACATAGTTGGTCGTTATAACGACCAAACTTTGTCGCTATAGTGACTAACTCGTGGTTGGTTGCTATAGCGACAAAATTTCTTCGCTATAACGAACAACGTGGAATGTTGGTCGCTAGAGCGACGAACAATTGGACCCCGAAAAAAAAAAGTAAATTTAGTCCCAAAAAAGCAAAAACATTACGATGAAATTTTAAACCATTGTAATATTTCATCGTAATTTCCACCCAATGTAGTAGTGTGGCCATTTGGGGTACACACAGTATGTATAAATCACATAATCTATCTCGTACCATTTACCATAGATGCACACAGAAAGGAGGGGGTTCCAATCATTCAGATGTTCTTGTGCAAATGGTCAAGCATTTTATAGGCGTAAAATAGATGGATTTAAGAAGAAAAACCACCTTCCAGAAACAATTGAGCTTAGTATAGTGATAAGAACAATAGAGAAAAATAGAAAACCTAAGGTATCTGATGTTTCTGAAGATGGAGTTGGGACAAGTGTTAGGTATGCAATCTGCATGTTAACTTATCTACCCTCTTAATTTAATAATTTATTGTTTTTAAAGTCTCATTATCATATGTGTTTTTGTAGATGTGACCCTCTATCAATGGGACCTTCCACAAGACATTCAAGTTTCCTATAATTGTATTCTCTTCTAAATAATTTTGTAAGTTGTTAAGTTTATCATCTTTATGAAGCTTATATTTCGTGTGTCAAATAATTACTTAAGGCAAGCTAGAAAAATATTATTTTTGGTATCAAAATGAACCCAACTCTTGTACATGTCAGCAGGTAAAACATGGACATTTGAACCCCAAAAGTCCAGAAATCCATCTTCCAAATGCTTCAAGATTCATTATGTCCAAAAATCCATCTTTTCCCATATCTTAATTGGTTGTAAATGCATCAAATCTTTAGAGACTTGGACCTACGTTTAGTTGTTTGGGTTTATGTAATTCTAAATTTGAACTTTATGGCTATATTCAATTATGATATTGCATGGTCATAATGTAGTGTTTATTAGGTTGTGACCTGCATGTCATTTTGTAAACATAGATACTTGTATTACTGGAATAAAATTGAATTGTCTTCCCTTCATAGAGAAGCAATTCTATTTTTTTTTATTGTCAAATGAACATTGTCTATCTTTTGTAACTCCATTGTAACAAAAGTAAAATTGTATAATTCAGTCACATCTAGAATTCTATTGGGTTCAATTCTTTTGGTTTTGTTGTCTCGTTTTTTGTTTCTTTTTTGTTTTGTTTTCACAATTAATAATTTAAGTAAAATTACATTTTAATATGCTTCCACACATATCAACGTGATTGGGAAATGTGACTTGTTAAGCAAGTACCAATGATGGTAGCTACTTGGTTTATTTGTATATCTTATTCAGTATAGCCATCTCCATCAAAATTTGAAGGAATCCAACAATGACCATGACAAAAACATAGAAAAGTCCTACAATTAAATCCAACAAAGAGAAGAAGGGAAAATACATGCCAAAAAGAAAAGCAAAATGTTGGAGGTCAAATATGGAACCTCAAAAGGATGATTTTTTTGGTACATTTTCCTTCATATAAATTCAACATTTAGTTGTATGGCCCTTGTAGTCATGAGTAGGAAACAACAATGTGTCCTTTGGCAATGTGAAAATCGGACATAGGAAGAAAGATCATGTTATGGGAAATGAAAGACATAGTTAAGAGGTTATACTACAGACCAAAGAATTGAACATTCAACAAAAAATCAATAAGAGAAATATGGAAGCAAGCAATTTGAACCTTGATAGGATTTTGTAGCCCAAGACATGTACATGTAGACTTGCAAGTCTAAGAATTATGACATTTTAAGAATACAACCTTTTCATTATTGGCCACGATAACCTACTATGAAATTCCTTAGATGGTGGCAAGTTAAATGCCAATGAAACATGCTTAAACCTTTTAATTCTAGGATCCTCCTCATCTAATCATTCCTCTTTGTTGTAGCATAATACCCTATGGTTCAATTTGAGAAAGAGAAAAGGAAAGCCTATTGATACCTTTAAGAATAATAAGATATCCCATTAGCATATTTTTATACTTCCCCATCATTGGCAATATTTAATCTTATATACAAATTGATCCAAAGCCAACATTACAATGATTTGTTATAATCAGTTAATACTACTATACACACAATTATGGTTCAAATTCAATCAAGTGAACCCTACAAAGACCACATCAAAATCAAGCTATGTCAATTACAACCTACAGGTAAATGATAAGTTCTTTGTCATTTTCAATCAACATATCCCCCAACAATTATCATTGGCTATTCCCTATATCATCCAAATGAAGATAACACATAGGAGAAATAAAGTGGCTAACCCCATGATCAAGTAGTACATTAATTTCATTTAAAACTACATCAATACAATACACAAATTCCCATGATGGGCACACTATCACAACTTCATGTCATTTCGTTATATATCAATGTTGATATTGGATTCAATTATGGCTTCTGATTGAAGTTTCACAACATTGAATTCATAACAATTGGTAGATAACTATATAATCATGACAACATATACAAAATCATATAAGTCGATCATAAAGTATCACACAAAACATAAACAAAACAATCAAATATGTTAGCTACAGGTCAAGAATATCCCCTTCAACATACTCCTATTCTACCAAAACCTAGACCCTCTAGCTTCCTTAGTACATAACCATTTTGGTACATAAACTAGTATGAAACCCCTGGGGAGTTCTCTCAAGATGTTTCCTAGCTGCCAAGTAACCTGGTTTGTGTTCATGTTCAAATTCATGTAACAATGAAGTTCAAAAAAAGTTCATCTCTGCAAAGAAATATGATCAAATTTACCATTAAGTTCAATAGAAATAATTAATTGAATTCCATTACCACTTCATATGTTCAAACATATATATATCTATTAACATCAAATTTGACCCAAAAATATGTCAAATTAAAAGTCAAGATGAATACATACATACATACATAAATATATTGTTTTGTTTTTACATTTTTGAAGTTAAACAAAAAAATGAAAAGGGTACAATAAGGGTGGGAAAGTGTCCAAGTATGATCCAACACAGATCAAAGAATCGATGTCTGAAACAAAAAATCATTATGTTGTCATATTTCCCAGACACACAACATCAATAAAAAAATGCATCACCAACCTTGGAGAGGACTTTTGAAAGCCTTCCACTACTCCAAATCCAGCTCTGAAAGGCTCAATGGAAACCTAAGGGTATCTAGTTGTCATTAGACACCTCAACAAAATAAAATGGACACCTTTTGACAAAGAAAAATATGTTTTCCCAAAGTTACTCCCAGAAGCGCAGCGAAGGTCTTGAAAAAGTGGCAGAGACCTGTTTTTTATCATGTGTTTTGGATTTTTCTTCAACATTGTGAACTGAAATTGCCAACAGAGTATATACATGTGAAGTAAAACTCAAATCCTATCCAAGCATGTAAAGTTTTCATCATTTATATCCTCTGAGTTAAAGGGCAGCGTGGCCACGCTGCGCTTCTGTACATCAAAACTGTCAAAATACCAAAAATTTCAAAACTTTGCCAAGATTGTCAAAATTCATTGTAATTTGTTTATGGGACTCCTTGTGTGATGGATTTACACAATCAGTGATGCATCATCCAAGAGATCAAGTCCATATCTCCTCTTTGGCTTCTTTAGGGATTTCCTTAGCGTCTTTTTCATGTTTTTGAGCTAAATTCAAAATCACTACTGTTGCATTGTGTTTTAAAATCCAAAATGATACAATAAGGGTGGGAAAGTGTCCAGGTATGAGCCAACAGATATCATAGAATCTATATTTGAAACAAAAAAGCACTGTGTTTCCATATTTCCTAGAAACACAACATCAATAAAAAACACAGAACCAACCTTGGAGAGGACTTTTGAAAGCCTTGCACTACTCCAAATCCAGCTCTGAAAGGATAAATGGAAACCTTAGGGTATCTAGTTGTAATTATACACCTAAAGAAAATCAAATGGAATTTTTTTTACAGAGAAAATATGCTTTCCAAAAGTTACTCCCAGAAGCGTAGCGAAGGTCTTGAAAAAGTGGCAGAGACCTATTTTTATCATGTTTTTTGGATTTTTATTCAACACTCTGATCTGAAATTGAAAAACGATTATATATGTGTGAATTAAATCTCAATACCTATCCAATCATGTAACGTTTTCATCATTTCTATCCTCCAAGAGAAAGCACAGCGTGGCCACGTTGCACTTCTGTACATCAAAACTGTCAAAATACCAAAAATTTCAAAAATTTGCCAAAATTGTCAAAATTCCTTGAAATTTGTTTCTAAGACTCCTTGTGTGATGGGTTTACACAATCAGTGATGCATCATCCAAGAGATCAAGTGTATCTCTCATGTTTGGCTTCTTTAGGGCTTTCCTTAGCCTCTTTTTCATGTTTTTGAGATAACTTCAGAATCACTACAGTTGAATTGTGTTTTAAACTCCAAAATGGTACAATGAAGGTGGGAAAGTGTCCATGTATGAGCCAATACTAATCAGAGGATCTAGGTCTAAAAAAAAAATCACTATGTTTTCATATTTTCTAGAAACACAACATCAATAAAAAACGTAGTGCCAACCTTGGAGAGGACTTTTGAAAGCCTTCCACTACTCCAAATCTAGCTCTGAAGGGCTCAATGGAAACCTGAGGGTATCTAGTTGTCATTAGACACCTCAATAAAATCAAATGGAAACATTTTTATATATAAATATATGTTTTCCCAAAGTTACTCCCAGAAGCGCAGCGAAGGTCCTGAAAAAGTGGTAGAGACCTGTTTTTTATCATGTGTTTGGGATTTTTCTTCAACACTGTGATCTGAAATTGACAAAAGAGTATATATATGTGAAGTAAAGCTCAATACCTATCCAAGAATTTAATTTTTTCATCATTTAGATCCTCTGAGAGAAAGCGCAACATGGCCACGCTGCACTTCTGTACATCAAAACTGTCAAAATACAAAAAAATTCAAAAAATTGCCAAAATTGTCAAAATTCCTTGCAATTTATTTTTGGTACTCCTTGTGTGATGGTTTTACACAATAAATGATGCATCATCCAAAATATCAAGTCTATCTCTCCTCTTTGGATTCTTTAGGGCTTTCCTTGGCCTCTTTTTCATGTTTTTGAGCTAACTTTAGAATCACTACAGTTGAATTGTGTTTTAAACTCCAAAATGGTACAATAAGGATGGGAAAGTGTCTAGGTTTGAGCCAAAATAGATCAGAGAATTGATTTCTAAAACAAAAAATCACTATATTGTCATATTTCCCAGAAATGCAACATCAATAAAAAACGCAGCGCCAACCTTGGAGAGGAACTTTGAAAGCCTTCCACTACTCCAAATCCAGCTTTGAAAGGTTCAATGGAAACCTGAGGGTATCTAGTTTTCATTAGACACCTCAATAAAATCAAATTTACACATTTTTATAGAGAAACATATGTTTTCCCAAAGTTACTCCCAAAAGTGCAACGAAGGTCTTGAAAAAGTGGTAGAGACCTGTTTTTTATCACGTTTTTTGGATTTTTCTTCAACACTGTGATCTAAAATTTCCAAAAGAGTATATATATGTGAATTAAATCTCAATACCTATCCAATCATGTAATTTTTTTGTCATTTAGATCGTTTGAGAGAAAGCGCAACATGGCCACGTCGCGCTTATGTACATCAAAAGTGTCAAAATACCAAAAATTTAAAAAAATTGCCAAAATTGTCAAAATTCCTTGAAATTTGTTTCTAGGACTCCTTGTGTGATGGGTTTACAAAATCATTGATGCATCATCCAAGATATCAAGTCTATCTCTCCTCTTTTGCTTCTTTAGGGCTTTCCTTAGCCTCTTTTTCATGTTTTTGAGCTAATTTCAGAATCACTACAATTGAATTGTGTTTTAAACTCTAAAATAGTACAATAAGGGTGGGAAAGTGTCCAGGTATGAGAAAACAAAAATCATAGAATCGATGTCTGAAACAAAAATTCACTATGTTGTCATATTTCCCAGAAACACAACATCAATAAAAAATGCAATGCCAACCTTGGAGAGGACTTTTGAAAGCCTTCCACTACTCCAAATCCAACTCTGAAAGGCTTAATGGAAAAATGAGGGTGTCTAGTTTTCATTAGAAACCTCAAGAAAATAAAATGGACACCTTTTGATAGAGAAAAATACGTTTTCCCAAAGGTACTCCCATAAGCACAACGACGGTCTTGAAAAAGTGGCAGAGACATGTTGTTTATCATGTTTTTTGGATTTTTCTTCAACACTATGATCTGAAATTGCCAAAAGAGTATATATATGTGAAGTACAACTCAATACTTATCCAATCATGTAAATTTTTCATCATTTATATCCTCTGAGAGAAAGCGCAGCGTGGCCACGCTGCGCTTCTGTACATCAAAACTGTCAAAATACCAAAAAATTCAAAAAATTGCCAAAAATGTCAAAATTCCTTGCAATTGTTTTTAGGACTCCTTGTGTGATGGGTTTACACAATCAGTGATGCATCATCCAAGAGATCAAGGATATATCTCCTCTTTTGCTTCTTTATCACTTTCCTTAGCCTCTTTTTCATGTTTTTGAGATAACTTCAGAATCACTACAGTTGAATTGTGTTTTAAACTCAAAAATGTCAACACTGCAAAGTTGAGACCCCTAATATAGATTTATGTTCATTGGAGGAAATATGCATAAGTTTAAACACATATTTGACATATAGTGAACCTACAAATATTGAGAAGCAAGTGCATATCACTAATCAACCCTTGATCACTTTATCGAATATGTTTTGTAAAATATTGGCCAAAAGTTCTATCTCTATAACTGAACCCAATGATTTTGAAATAAAATAATCAAGACGTATGGCCTTCATTAGATGTCACTACATTTTGGACAATACCATCACCATAGGGGAGGGGATGGAATGGGATAGATGCTTGGTTATATATTCCATGATCATCAAAATCATTTTCACTAATTCATATGATATAGTGGAATTTCATTTCAATATCAACATTCTTAATGTCTTTGGTTTCAACCATTCTTCACAAATTTTGTGGATACCTTTTTTGTTGTTGTCATGATCAATGATTTTTCAACAAGGAAAGATGTAATAAAATTGTCCACTTCAAGTTGATCACAATGTTTTCATTTGGGTGCCTTCCCTGTATGTTATGGTTGTAGAATAATTTGATATATTCTTCAAAATAGGACAACTTAGGGAATTATAAAAGGGTATCTCCTTACTATCTATTGAGGGTGGAAATCTTGTTAATGGGAATTTTTCTCATGACTCCTTCCTTACCTTAGTTCAAAGAGAAGGAAATTTTGGATAACATTATGGATTTCATATATAATTTTCTAATTATTTTATTAGTTCCAATATGAAAATGGATTATACACATAGTTCCTTATATTGGGTTAGGGAGATTCTTTTGATTATATTGTAGGGAAATGATGACCATAATTCAACTCGATCAATTTTTTGTATCTCTAGGGATACCTTTTACATTTCATGCAACTTCACCCATTGAGCTCTAGGATGTTCGAAGGTACAATTTAGATTTGAACCAAATTCTTGGTTTCATCCATTTGTACTTCTCTTCTTACTAGGTACCCTCGACCATATCCTATTAGTAGCTCGAACAAATCCTCAAGACCTTGTTATGGGATAAGTCCAATGATAAGGAGGGTTTTTATAGAGTTATATAGATCCTGTATTATGCCCCTAAGGACTACTGGGGAATGGTAAGTTTTTCTTCCTAGACACATGACCATGCATGTGTTCCTAGTGAGTTATCAGTTTTATGGAAGGGCATGAAGCATGGAAGGTTCTAATTAGAAACTTCATTACCTATAGATTCCCCTTAAGTAAAATAATATGGATAAAACTAAATATTCATATGTTTTTTGTTACACCATTTTTTATTTAAGGTACATCTATTGCTAAGAGTAATTAGAGGGTTTAGGAGTTCATTAATCCCAAATGAATATGGAAAATTAACTCAATATAGCTACTGATCTCATTTAATGAAAACAAATGCGAGGAATATATAGAATACTATAGTTTTAGATATTGAATATCCTTATATCTATGATCAATATCCTTTTCAAGAGAATTTAAAAAAGATTAGGAGAATCTCTAGTTTCTCTTTCAAGAATAACTTCATTTCCATAAAATAAAATTCTATTGTGCATAATGATTAATATCCTTATTAAGGGGGTGTACAAGAGACTAAAATGATTGAACTTAATTAAGAACAAATGAGAATTTAAAAAAAAAATTCCCAAGAGGGTCCTCCACTCATACATAGAATCAACCAAACAAAGCCTAATAAGGCTTCTCACCTTTCTCTCCAAAACTACGTAGTCTTTTCTTTCATAACATAGGTTTTTGTTCCAAATACTACAACCCATTGATGTCAATATATGAAAAAATATTCATCATGATATTCCACAACTCAAATTTAATGCCATTAAACATTTCCATTTATAGCCTTAATGTGCTCACTATTTTCTTGCAACATGATTTCCTTTTGTGCAAGGTTAGATAAAAAAAAATTGTCCCTTAAAACTAGGATCTAAGGAGATAAGGGTATTCTACCAAACAAAAGGAAGAAAAAGTATAGAATATGCTTCCTAATATAATTCACAAGAGAAGAATGTATAGAAAATCTAAACAAATAACACATAAACATCCAAAAATTACACAATGATGTTTTGGGGAAAACCCTTTTGGGAAAAATACCCACACTCCAAAGCAAGATCAATTTATTATTTAGCATCAAGTTCCAATGCCTTTATAGAGCTGCTCTCTTAATAGATGGATCAAACAAATTCAAGTTCTAGAGAAATTATGGTATCATAATGGTACTTTCAATAAACTCTCTCTCTATCTGTGCATCCAACTCAAGAACAAAGTATATATATGTGATTTATAGCTCAATACCTATCCAAGAATGTAAATTTTTCATCATTTAGATCCTCTGAGAGAAAGTGCAGTGTGGCCACACTGCGCTTCTATACATCAAAACTATCAAAATACCAAAAATTTCAAAAATTTCCCAAAATTGTCAAAATTCCTTGCAATTTGTTTCTAGGACTCCTTGTGTGATGGGTTTACACAATCAGTGATGCATCATCCAAGAGATCAAGGATGTCTCTCCTCTTTCTCTTCTTTAGGGCTTTCCTGAGCCTCTTTTTCATGTTTTTGAGCCTAATTTTGCAAATCAGGTTCTTGGTGAAATAACGTCTCACCATGTTTCTCTATAGCTTGGTGTCTTTGTTGGCGCTCTTCAATAGCTTCTCCAAGTATTGGTTTACTCTCCCAAGCCAAAACTCCTTGTTCTTCTCAAACTGAACTTCTTGTAGACTCATCAATGTTTTAACTTTGTCTTTTACCTTGTTGGATGATGGATGACTTGGTGAGGTATTTTGATGCATTGCATTTAGCTTCAAAAGTATATTCTCTTATTCTAGTAATTCCACCATGTGATTTGCCTTTGCAAGATCATCCTTTAGCTCTTGTATTTTTGCTTGTTTCTCTTTGATAATTTCTTCATTTGATATGTCTACATGGTCAAACATCTCTTTCTCATGACGCATCTCCTCCTCAAAACGATGCAATGGGGAGTCATCTACATGCCTAGGTGACTGCTCCAATTCTCCCTAAACTTGTTCCACTGTATTGTCCTCGGACATTTTCCTAGTTTGTGCCCTAGTCAGCATTCTGGGTGTAGACATCTTCTTGGTGCTCTTAGGGGCAAAAACCATTTTTTCCCCTTTCTAGTAAGTCTGTGTAATCTCTGCCACATGTGTATTTCTAGTTGACAGCCTGTTGGATGAACCAACCTCCTATGGCCTTGGTGGTGCAAATGAAGTGTTTTGACTGTTCGGTTGACTAGTAGCAGGCAGAAGAGAAACTGACTGGATGAAATCCTCCCAAGGCATGTTGATTTCTGAAATTTTTTGGATGACCATGACCTTTACCAAACCATGATGAAACAAATTTGTTTTGTGATCTTTCCCTTTGATTTGTACATTTTCTATAATTTTGACCAGTCTTCTGATTAAGTAACGAGGCAAGTTAAGTGGCTTGATGGCAGTGAAATGCATCAACAACCTTATGTGATACTGGTACAGTCTTGAAAATCTCCCTTCATAGGTAAAGTATTTCATGCTCATCTTCATCAATGGGGCATATCTATCTAGCAACTATACGAAAGGAAAAGTATGAGTTGGAGTATCTTTATAGTGTGGTTTCAGGAAAACCTTGTAATTGTCAATGTCCAAATCCATTCCTTTAAACCAGATTTCTCGATGATTGGGAATACCTGTAGCTGTGGAAATGACATCTGTGGAAATAGTGAAGTCTACCCCTGCAACTGTGGTCTTATCCTTCTTGAAATTGGTGGCAAAGAGGCTGGTCAATTTATCATGGAAGTCGACCTCTTTAATTCTTTCACAAAACCCTAGGTAGCCAACATCTTCAAATCATTTCTTAATGAAAGGTGAGGCCATAATTTCTCTAATCTGTGTTGGCTCATACTTGGACACTTTCCCACCCTTATTGTACCTCCTTTTCTGAGTATCACTGCTTCCAGTTTCCATGATGTGAAAATCCTAATTTTCAGTGGGAATTGGAAGGGGTAAGGTATAATTTATGGAATAGGGGATAAGGGATAGTCTGGTAGATGGAGGGAATGTAGTGCTTAAATGTTGTCTAAAATCTTGGGGAAATTGTGGAGAGTAGGGATTGGTGTTAGGGAGTGTAGGTGAGGGTGTTTAATCAGAGGATGCATGTTTTTACAACAGGAAATGGAAAAATATGACTGGAAGATTAAGACACAAAAAAAGCCTAGGAGATGGTGTTTTACTGAGATGTATGAAGAAAATGAAGAAAAGAAGGGTAAAGGTGGCATGAATGTAGCCCACTTACTTGTTAATGATGAGCTGGAGCTATGGCCTGGTGAAGAAAACCTTTGCAATGAATTACTTTGCTTCCTTTTCAAAAGTGCAACACTTCTTCCAAACGTGCAACGAGGGTTGCCAGAAATGTAGCACCTACCAGAAACGCAGCGTGGGCTGCCTGAAATGCAACATGGGCTGCGAATAAGTGTTTTGATGGCGATTTCAGTGTTCTAATGGTTGATATGGACCTTGATGGTGAAGAGGACCATAATGGGCAGTTATATAAGAAGTCATATGTTATTTTTAAATAACATGTCAACCTAGCATGAGTTATTATTGTTTAACTCATGGTCAATGTTCCATCAAGTTGTGCATTACCTACCACCTCACTACACAATTTCCCACATGAGTGGAAATATCCACATGAGTTGTTTTTTGTTATTTCCAAGTTATTCTCAATTTTGATAATAAGTATTCCAAGAGGTTGAGTCACTCCCAAGATGTTGTCTTGTCTAGTATTAATCTTTAGAAAGATTGCCCAAATTTCCATTGTTTCATCTCATGTTATTATTAATATTACAAGAAACCTTGTTTGCAACACTCCCATCAATTTATTCTCTATGATTTATATACTTAGGCACGAAAATATAAACTTCATTGAGCTTTCTAAGTGTTTACATTGTGCTAGGTAGCAGTGGGACTACATCAAGCATTATGTTAATGGAAATAATCATATTATAGTTTCTCAATGCCCAGTTGATGTGTTTCCATGCCAAGTCATATCCAAACATACCCACCTCAGACATGCACAAACATAACTTATGCCAAGCACATCATCAAGTAGTGTAACTATGTGCTAGATGAAGGTGTGGAAAATAGATAAACACTATAACTAATATTCACTTGACTTCTTCTCCTCAAAATATTTGTAACATAACAATATTGTGAAAGCCATCTCCCCACCACTATTGTGGGGTTATGCTCATCCACTCAATTTTAGCCAACATTTTCATATGCTCACTTGTAATGGTATCAAATAAGTAGAAGTTGGAGCTTGTACATAATAATGATTCCTTCTTTGATCTGAATTACTTAATGTGATTCATTACGGCACTAAATATTGGATAAAATGATAAACACCACTTGAGATTTGACACTTGATGGTGGCAACGACAAGACAATGGACCAAATCAAATTCCAAAGACAAATTAACAAGGTAAAACAACATCATTACTACCAATTGACCAACATCTGACACCTCACAATAATACATTCTCAGTGTCCCTAACTATTTTGGTGTCATTACCATAATGGGCAGTTATATAAGAAGACATATGTTATTTTTAAATAACATGTCAACCTAACAGTATGTATACATGACCAATGAATGAATGATAATTAGTATATCTAAGAGATGAACAAGAGTGGTTAGTGTACACGTTGACTTATGATTATTGTATTGAAATGTGTTTGGATTATTTGGGAGTTCTTATCCTAATATTATGGAGTTGTTATTGTTTAACTCATGGTCAAAGTTCCATCAAGTTGTGCATTACCTACCAACTCACTGCACGATTTCCCACATGAGTGGAAATCTCCACATGGTTGAGATGGACCTTGATGGTGAATTTCCACTTTACCAAGTTGGAAGCACCCTCCAATATGTGATTCTCTTGGAGACCAAACCTCGCCATTGTTGCAACCCCTAAATGCACACTTGAAAAAATATACTAGAAACAAAATAAATCAACAACATTCAAACCTGTTGGTTCCTCTTATAGATCTGTGCAGATTAGAAAGTCTCATGTCATTCCCTAGATGTCGTAAGGATCCACACCCTTATTTAAAAATAGTTCTAAGTAAATACATGCTACAATTGATAAAGCAAACTCTAGATAACTGGAATGATAAATCTAAACAACAATTCTAAATCTAGGAAAAGGATGAGACTAGTGCATACATGCATCCTCACTTTCTCACTGTCTATCACTGCAACACACTTACCAAAGTAGACTAGTGTTGCACCATCACTATGCTCTCTCTCTATTATGCACAAGAAACTAACTTAGACAGATCTGTTGTGCCATCAAGGATCTACTATGTATGTTGGTTGCACCCAGCTGTAGGAGAATATTAACCTAGTATCCAGATAAACTCTAGCAATCCAGGTTCAACTTTTTTCATCTCCCTCTTAGACCTTTATTTTTACTTTTTTGAGAAGCAAAAGGGATTTTAATCCCACTATACATTCCTCCTCTAGGATTATTCTTTTGTATATTTTACTACTACATTCTACTTTTATTGTTTATTTTTTATTCTTAGCATTTTTGGTTGCGCATAGAGGTTTTGTCCACCTACATAGATAGAGTATTTATGGGTGTTATGGGTGACATACTACCAATAGATTCTAGAATTTTATACAACCGTGTACTTTTATGTAACTTGTTGGGACTCCATAGCCTTTTGGTAATTATACCAAGGAGGACGAATGGTTATGTGAGTTTTTTTTCTCCAAGGAAAAACATATTTAGATGGAGGGTGGTTGAACCCCCAACCACAATAGAAGTTGGTAACCCAACGAGACCTATTCTGACTTGAACCTCAGTGAGACTAGAAAGGAAGAACTCATAGTAAAATCCCCCTTGAAACAGTCTGTTTTAACTGGTTGAGATAGCCCACTAGGCTAATGGTTATATGAGTTTTATGACTATGATTAAAATGTTATAAATGTTTATAGTTGAAAAATATTCCACGCTCTTTTGTCCAGGACAAAATGATGGGTTGGTAGACTTAGTGGCCAAATGTGGAGATAACAGTGAGTTATCATGGTCAGTGCATTGGGGGAAGAAGTCTAATACTCTTTAGCACAAGAATCACATTCCCATATTGAATTGAAATTCCCTGCAATAGAACAAAGATGATCAGTGAACATCATCCTTCAACATTCAAAATACATAAAACACTACATCAGAAAGTGTTGTCATCAGTATTAATTTTCGTTTCATTAATAACACTTGAGTTAGGATTGTCCAAGACACATTCCTTTTCCAAGTATTTACTATTGAAATATGTGATCCATAAATGGTAAGCCTATGGCCCATCTATCTCATTAATATGGATACTCTACGGAAATAAACAATGCTTCTCTGCAACCTCTATTTAGATTTGGGGTTTGAATTTGCTTCACTTTCTATTTCCTAGAATGAAGGATCTATTTCCTACTTTGGTTGAAGACTTCACTAGTCTGTTTGCACTGCTAACTTAAGGTGCCCACATAGGATTTTCATTATGAGAACAAAGTCCAAACTCCATTTACTTCAACTAATACGTTTACTTATGTTATACCAATCTACAAGAATTTCTCACTTCTTCCTAGAGTCATAATTATAGGAGATCTGAAACAACTATTTGATAGAACACATGATAGTTGTAAGTGCCATTTTAGCACACACACACCCACAGGGGTTTCCGTAGGTTGCTCACCACCTTTTGAACTGAGGGAAGTTCCCCATGTTTTTTAAAAAGGTGAATGGATGAGATTAAATATCAAGGTTTACATCTCAATAACTACCAATGAATTAACATATAGAGAATGGTATAATCGAAACCAACCAATAATGTAGGCAATGGGGAAAATTTCTATGATTAGAAGCCAACCACACTCTTAAATTGATTTAGTGTTAGAATTCAACAGTAAAAAAAACTCTAACACTGTTTGTTGCTTCCACACATATGAGCATACATATCTGCTTATTCAATGGAGGGGGTTAAACTCACCAGCTATTCAATAAATGACAATTTTAAGTGCCCAATTGATTCAATGCTTGGGGATTTAGGAAATGAAATCCAACGCATACATTGAAGACATTGGTTGTAGTATATGAATCAATAGACCAAACAATTCATCCTTTTAGTGATAATGCCAATCGATGCTGTAACTATGGAATGTAATCCACGATTCCACAGATCAAAAATTATGGTGCCAATTCAATAACAAGTGAACAAAACAAAGTGTTAATCCCTATGGTTGGTACATAGAAACCAAATTTTCAATTTCCTTAAAGCTGGGAGTTAAAACGAACTGAAGAGAGTTGTAATACAAGAACAAGATAACAAGCTCAAGAAGACCTTCACTGTTTGAAAATTTGATCTATCTACAAGAAAACAATGTCTCCAAGTGTGCATCATCCAATCTTAGATATTCAAGGAAGAAAATTTAAGCTGAAGGGCATAAAAGAAATGGATTTTTACTCTGAAAAGAAAACATAGTATATATTTCATAGCTCCACTAAGGAAAGAGTTACAAATATCTCAACTATTGAATTGTTGACATTGACAAATTACAAGATGTACCTTTGCTTCAGACAGATGAAATTGATACGTGAGAAAGTCTATGCTAAATCTTATCTCTTTTCCAAAAGCATAATCCATTGAGGGAAATAGTAGTAAAGCTTCTGAAGATGAGATTAATGTTAAATTACAAGGGATGAGTCTTTTGGTTTGATGCATATTGAGGTTTCTTGTCTTGAGCTAAATAAGTCTTCTAGAGGCATTGTTGTCTTATTTTAGTAGTAACATGGAAGAAGATGGTGTTAAAATGTGTTCTCCAGAGATGGATAACAAATGCCTCGACTCTTTAAGTCAGATGGACCAAGCTAGGGAGATATTAGAATCCCATGTATAGAACTTCCATCAACGATTGATTCAATGAGAATGTGGCCTTGTAATCAATCCACAAACATAAAAACAACCATGTCAAGGGGGAAAGAAAAAACAATCTGTTTTGCAATTGGGAAAGATGGACCCCCGAGTTTATCTTGGCATGATATACAATGTGAAAATATTTAGAATCTATAGTAGATGTTATCTGCATAGGCAATATCGTGGACACCATGAGATTATTAATTTAAGCAATGTAAAATATTTCTTATTTAGAATTTTTAGATAATCATTGTTTTTCCTTGCAAACTTTAGGAATGTCACACCATTTGAATGATATCCCAATGGACAATGCCTTTACAAATTCAATCAAATTTAAAAACTTCAATGTGATTCTTTTCTAAAACAGGTATGAACAATTGTTTCTTGAACTTGATCATCTTTTTTGAAGTTGAATTCCCTTTTCCTTTAATTCTTGATTTGTTTATATTTTTAACTTTTAGTCTTCAAGCTTTTGTGTCCATATTTGAATTTCTTGGAAAACATGTTGAATACTTTTGGAAGGTTGCGGTTTCATAAGGCCATTTCTCTCAATGTTTTCAACAATCTTACTGGACTAGACAGTCGTTCATCCAAATTTTTTATATAAACCTAAGGGTTAGGGTTGGTTGTTGCCTTGAGTTAGGGAACCATTACTCACATCTGATATATCTAGGATTACTCTATATTCTTGGATCCATTATTAGAGCACAACCATGTTTCACCCGTTTTCTTTGAAGTTGTACATTTATATTAGTAGAAAAACAAATTTACAAATACATAAATTCATCTTCCCATACCAAATAAACTAGCTCAAAAAACATCGTTCTCCTAGGCATTGAAAAATGTAAATTAATCCCAACATTAGCACCATTATCCTCAACAATGAAAATGAAAATGAAAATCCCCACTCCCCAAATCTATCATTGTTATATTCATCAATTAGGAATAGAATGGAACAAATTAAACTCCCAGAAAAATATGCTAGACTTGGGATCATCTTATAGTCAGCTAATGCAACCATTTTACAAAAACTCATCAAATATTGGCTAGAAATGTAGTAATAAATTTAGGGAAACAATTGATAACTTGGACCAGAATACATTTTTTTCATTGGAAAAACTGTAATTTTATTCATATTAAGATAGAATTACATTTATGCATTTAAGATTTTCTGTCATGTTCAACAAAGAGAGGGAAATAACTACTTCCCATCGGGAATTTTATTGATAGTATAGAATATTACAAATGTTGTCTTCCACAAGGGAGAAAAAAACTAGTCTATGAACAACACTCAGAGTTCTAAACTTAGATTTATCAAAAAGGTTTTAACAATTTTCCATATAGATAATCAAAATAAACCAGTAACCCTCCTAAATCCCCATTACATCAACATCAATATATACTCCTCCATCCAGAATAATCTCAAAACAAAGTGGGATGAAAATATGCAGAGTGTTGGCTATCCTTAAGCTCTTGAATATGCCATTGTCCATTCTCCAACTGTAGACTAGCCTTTGAAAGTCCATTTGATTTTCCATTTATTTCCATGTACATGTGATGAAAAGAGGTTGAGTTAAAACAATTTAATTTCATCAAATATTGGCCTAGAAATGTAGTAATAAATAACAAGTAATACAAATTATGTGAAAAAAGATCAGTGAAAAAAATCATACCTTCTCTTGCCAAAATAAACTGAAGTAGGAAATTTCAAAATCAGTTCTAAAATATAAAGATCACAACTAAGATCAGAAGAGTTCCGTAACATATGGTTGGAGAGGATTCACCTTGTGTCATGTTCCTCTAATTTCTAATGTATGGGGATGAACACAACTTTTGCACATGATGCTCTTCTCTCATCTTTTACCAATCCGTCCGAAAGAAATCATTAATATGTAAGTAATAAACTATGTTTATAAAATGAAGAAACATACATAAACTATCAAATTCTCACCCTTTTTCCATTGTGAATAAAATATAATTCTTTCTCAAGGCTCAATTCCTCTTCGAATTCAAGGTGTCTGTAATGATCCCAAGTCAACTGTTTCCTTAGAATCACTAACTAACCAATGATTTTATTATTATTGTTGTGTATGTAGGTTTACCATGAACATTTCGGCCTTAGGGTTTATTCAATTATTCAACCACAGATTTATACAAGAGTCATTGTAACCATA
Source organism: Picea mariana (assembly GCA_032191745.1). Lineage (NCBI taxonomy): Eukaryota > Viridiplantae > Streptophyta > Pinopsida > Pinales > Pinaceae > Picea > Picea mariana. The sequence goes on from JASDQU010710060.1 coordinate 43,451, forward strand.
TAAAGATCATCAACACCACACAAGATAGGAATCACAAACAAGTAGCTGAATTTTATTATAAGAAAGAAAGAACCTGATACAAATAGAGAAGCATATCTGGAATAGATGGCTTCAAGACAATAATAGAGCTGCATAAAAAATTCTCCCAGATATACAAATCAAGCCTCCCAAAGGCTACAATAGAAGATGAGCGCTCAACTTCAAAACTAGGGTTTCAGCCTAACCCTCAAGCAAATTGTACGACCTTGCTGACTGCTGGTACGACCTGCTGAAGACAATGGACACCAAGAGTTCAGCCCTACCAAATATGAAGACCTCCAAATTTTTTCAAACTCCTCCCAATGATAGATCAAGGCAATGGGAGCCTGTTCCTGAAGTATGGATCTCAAACACTGAAGCTTCCTCCTCAAATTGCAGAAACCCTAGGATGGTACGACCCTCCTAAAACCCTGAATATGGCCAATAGTATGGCCCAACTGAGTGTGGTATCTGAATCTTCTGAAACTCTCCCAGACGATATATTGGGCAACCACAAGCAATTGAGAGACGTTTCAAGGTCAAATCTAGCCCATGGCCTTCTAGATTTGAGAAATACTAAATCACCAAGTCGTACCCTTACTCCTGAAATTGTCCTAACCTGCAGATAGATGATAGGGACGTGATATGTTAAGCCCTAATATTGGCTCATTACCACTTAATTGGGGCATATTAGATTATTAATGTTATTTTATTTATGTTGGCTTTAGGCCATTAGTTGTGATTTAGATTAGTAATGTTATTTTATTTATGTCGGCTTTAGGACATTAAAACCTCCTAGTCTCCTATATATACCAAGGAGACATTTTCATTTTGAATCATCTTGTACTTGAACATTTAAGTGGGGTAAAAGGAGGTTGCCCCCTCGAAGAGGCTTATTATCTGA
>JASDQU010710060.1:48626-71714 GCA_032191745.1 Picea mariana
CCCTGCTCATCCACACATGCAGAAATCCTACATTCAACTGCATATACAATCTCCTCTCTCCTAAAGATGGCTTTCATCGTCTTGGCCATAACTATCTTGGAAGAATTACCTCTCATGCCTCTGAGCACTACCTTTCATCCACCCTCCTCTGTAAATGACATCTCCATGGTCTTTTAATTGGTGGTACTAGGCCCCAATGTGTTGAGGCACTGAACTCCAAGGATGATGTTAATGTGTGGAAGGTCCATCACATACACATCCTGTACTAACTCATGCCTACCAAATGTAAGCCTCATACCTGGAATGTACCTGTCACAAGGCATAGTGCTTCCATCCGCTACCTCCACCTTGAACCCTTCAAATCCTACGATGGGTATATGTCGACTCTTCAAGAGTGTTGAGTCAATGAAGTTGTGATAGGTTCCCCCATCAATCAACATTGATACCTTCTACCCCTGGAAGACTCCTCTCATCTTCAAGGTGTTGAATTTGGGTACCCTGCTGATAGATGCCAAGGTGGCTTTCCCCTCAACCGTACTGTCTTGTTCTATGACCACCTCCTCTACTGTCTCTGTGGCTTTGGCCTCCATGTTCTGAAGTTGGTCGTAATCTTACTCCTCCTCATTGTCTGAGGTCACCTCTATGTAGTGCACTTGGCCATGGCCCATGCACTTGTGTGATGGGTTCCATGGTTCCTTGCACGTGAAGTAGAGTTTCTTCCTTCTCAGTTTTGTCCTGCTATCATCATCCATTCCTCCACGGCCTCTGTCAAAAACCCTTGGGTCACGTTCCCCCTAGTTTATTGGAGGTCTCTGGTCTCTTCCTCTAGTGTTAAGAGGTGGCCTAGGTACAACATTTGGTTTGGAAATTGGTCCTAGGTCCCTTGTCCTCCAGATAGAATCATGTAGGTTGGTAGGATTAAAATCCTTTACCCAACCCTTCAAGGGTTTCATCAACCCCTCAGTGAAGATCATCATGAGCTTGGTTGGTGATATATCCTGCACCATGACTGCTAGCCTATGAAATTCCTCAATGTATCCTTCAATTGCCCCTGTTTGCTTGACCTGTGTGATCTCCCATAAGGATAGTTCAAGATCCCTCTGATCAAATCTGTCCATGATTATTTAGGTGAATCTTGTGTAGGTCACTATCTGGTTGTGGCCTAGGGTGGTGAGTCCATGATACCACTAGTCATGATATTTTCCATCCAAATACATAGTGGCAAATTTGATGGCTTCCATCTCCCCCACGGGATTAAGCTCCAGATAAGTGTCCAACTTTTGTACCCATGCCTGGGTTGTCATCTTGGTCGTACCATCAAAGTATGGGATTTATATATTCCCTGCTCTTTTTTCAAATTGAAAAATTCTTATGTGGTTCGGCCTAGGCTTGTTTCTGAATTTGAGTTGGCAATATTGATCCAGGGACATCTTTCTCTGAATGATCATATCCAAGCTATAGTACTCCCTAGTACACTGTGCCATCTGCTCAACAAAGTCATCCACATGCTCCTGTTGTACCTATTCATCTATGAATGTGGGAAAGTATGGTCTAGGGTTAGAACTGCTCCCCATTTGTCCATGTGACGTACCCCCTCCATGGATTCCCTCAGATTTGGGAGCCTTTTCTAGATTATACCTGACTTCCCCACGGTATCCACCAACCTCACTATTTCCATACGTCTCAGGGTCTTTCCCTTGATGAGTCATCTGCATCAATAGCTCAGTTATATGAGTCTGGTTCTCATCAATCTTCCTTAGATTCCCATCTACCTTCTTCAAGGTCTCAATGATTTCGGCTTGACCCCTTTGGTTTGTCTCCTAGATTTCCTATAAATGGTGGACCAGGTTACCTTCTATAAGGTTTAAGGTTTGATGGAATTTGTCAAATTCAATTGCCAAGAAAGCGAAGCCTTATGGCTCATCATCATCTCCTGATCCCTCCATTTTCGCTTCTATTTCACTAGCCAACTTCTTCCTTTTTCCCATAAAGATACCACTGTACCTCTGCATTCGCTAATCCTCACAGGTTTGGAGGATCAAAGCTCTGATACAACTGTAATGATCCCAAGCCAATTTTTTCCTTGGAATCACTAACTAACCACTGATTTGATTATTATTGTTGTGTATTTTGGTTGGCCATGAACATTTTGGCCTTAGGGTTTATTCAGTTAGTCAGCCACAAATTTATACAAGTGTCATTGTAATCATATGAAGATCATCAACACCACACAAGATAGAAATAAAAAACAAGTAGCTGAATTTTATTATAAGAAAGAAAGCACTTGATACAAATAAAGAAGCAGATCTGGAATAGATGGCTTCAAGATGATAATAGAGATGCATACAAAATTCTCCTAGAGATAAAAATCAAGCCTCCTAAAGGTTGCAATAGAATATGAATGCTCAACTGCAAAACCAGGGTTTCAGCCTAACCCTCAAGAAACTAGTACAACCCTGCTAACTGTTGGTATGGCCTGCTAAAGACAATGGACACCAAGAGTTCAACCCTCCTGAATATGAATACCTCCAAATGTTATCAAACTCCTCCCAATGATAGATCAAGGAAATGGGAGCCTCCTTCTGAAGTGTGGAGCTCAAATGCTGAAGCTTCCTTCTCAAACTGCAGAAACCCTAGGATGTTATGGCCCTCCTGAAACCATGAATATGGCCAATAGTACGACCCAACTGAGTGTGGTCTTTGAATCATCTGAAACTCTCTCGGATGATAGATCGGGAAACCACAAGCACTTGAGAGAAGTTTCAAGGTCAAATCTAGCCTATGGCCTTCTAGATCTGAGAAATACTGAATCACCAGGTCATACCCTTACTCCTGAAATCGTCCCAACCTATATATAGATGATAGGGACATGATAACTCCTCCAAGAATCCCTCAAACTGATGAGAAAGGGCTTGCAAGAAAAACCCTAATGCTGGAAACCTCTCAAGCTTCTTCAATATGTTGGACCGAGCTCTTCCTCAACAAATGGTGCACCCCTGCAAGAAAACCCTAGCTGGTACGAACCTGTTGATACAATTGGTATGACCCTGCTGATCCTATTGAATAGATGTTGGCTGTCGAATGGTGTGGGTGGAGCATTTCATCCCCAAGACCAAGCTTGGAGCAAGGTGAGTGGAATATTTCATCACTGAATTGCTCACTAGGGTTTGTAATATCAAAACCATCAAAACTGTATGCTCAAGAGCATCAACAAGAAAATACCAAAATCCAGAATGAATGAGAGGTACGCCCTAGCCTTCTCTTTATACTTTTCTTCTATTTCCCTATTGATTTAAGTTAACCCCTAGGGTTAGCTCCTAATTCAAGCTTCAACGCTTCTATTTCTTCATTGAGTTATCTTTTAACTCCTTTTACCTTTTTATTAAGTCAACTTAAGAATATAACCTTAGTTTGGTTGAATTTTCCCCTCAGTGTGAGACTATGGCCTAGTGGGGATGCCTAGGCCACTAAGTCTTCTCAAACCTCTTCATCAAGAGGTGGGGGACATTACAGTGTCTTCTAACTTCAAACAAATTCCAGTTTTCTTCCATGTACAATGTTTTGAAATGTGCACCATCCTTCAAAACATCAATGGATATTAGAGGAGAATGAGTGCCATCATCATTGTCTTTCTCTATTGGCATCCAAATCCAATCCACGTTCTCCCTTATCTGCCTAAAACGCTAAAACTTAAAAGAAACATAGAGAGTTTGTCTTGATATTGAATATCTATAGGTTAAAGAGAGTGAAAAAATAGTTAGAAAGTGGTGTCAAACATTGTGAAAGTCAAAGAAAAGGAAAAACCAAAATTGTAAAACATTACCTAAAATGAAGTGTCTCTACACTCAACCCACATTTTAATTTCTCTCCATTCACACCATGTAATCTTGTATTCCATCCAGAGTAAAATAAGTTGCATAATTACATGTCACAGGGGTTCATTCAAGAATATGTCTTCTTAGTCATTCAAATAGAGTCATGTTCCTTGAACACTTCAACAAAAACCAAAAATGGTAAGTGCATACCAAAATGATCACATGCACCACCCTTCTCCCGCATACCGGATTGAATTTCAAGAACTAATTTTGAATGTATGCAATCAATTAATGTTGATTAGAATTTGGCAAGCCAATTTCATGACGTGTAGGTAACTTGGCTTCTTCAATTTGTCCAACCCTTTTACTACGTGGAAGAAAGTAATCATACTTATAAAACCAAACCCCTTCTTCCCTCAATGACATGGAATTCTTTCCCTCACAGAGTATCTCTCCTATTTGCGAATGGAAAACACGTAAAATAGTGGTAATACTCTCCACAGGATGCCATTCTTCAAAATAAAAAATGCACAAAGCTACACATAAAAAATATAAACCACATTAAGTATCCATCTAACCTACGGAATTCATATTTTAATACTCAACACCCAAATTAAAAAAAAAATGAAAAAAAACTTCAATGCTTACAAAATGACGAGCCCTTACAATTTAGTCCAATTTGAGCAAAATTTTCTTGTTTGGAAATAGACTCTTTGAGTATGTCCTTGTGATCATACACATGAGCTATAAGCACCTTCTCCACCTTTTCACCTTGGTGACTCCGCTTAAATGCCCTTACTACAACTTTCCAATGACATTTTAAATCGTCTAGTCTTCTTTCTTTTTTTCCCAAATTCGATTCCTTGATGGTTGCAAAGTAACCCAAGATCAAATGGACACCTGTAACGTGATACACTTACCCGTTTCATCCTTTTCATTCTCAACTATAATAGTTTCCATCTTTCCTGAAGATCTACGAGTGCCCATTTCACTGCAAGAAAAAAACCAAGGATCCATTGGAAAAAGTTAACAAGAAATTCAATTCAATTAAAATGGAATTCCTATATTTCCTTTTATGGTATTGTTGTATGGGAATCAAATAAAATCATCAACAACTGAATTAAAAAAGAGTATAACAATGCTACACTGAACAAACATGTAAACAACATAATTGAACAAGAAGGATAGTTTGTTACTCTCTAGTATCATGATATTCATTCTTGCTACATTTCTTTCAACATTGAAATCAACTCTTGAATTTGTTTTTTATTCTTATGAAGACACCTTCAACATAAAAAATTTAAGCAATAAATTCAAAACACTTCTCAAGAATCCTTTCCCCTTACATCCATTAATGTATAAATATGTCTGAGCATCAAAGGTTGTTCCACATTGAGAACCGTCATAGAAGGAAAATGAAATCTCCTTATAAATGAAGTAACATCCTATACCTCTTGAACAAGTGGAAGTAATGAGTGAGATGGATTCATGATTTTATTTTTAGTGAACACAACAACAAGGATCGTGAATCCCCCTAACCTTTAAAGATTGTTTCTTGGGGATTTTAGAAAGGTTAGGCTGAAATACCTAAGACAAAAATAGGAGCTACAAGACCTCTATAATCAACAAACACTGCCCAGAAAATCCTAACATCCTTATAACTGGAAAGAACAACAAGGAACAATAATTTCATAAATTGATTAGAGAGGGAGTAGCGATAAGGATTGAATCAGAAAACAATAGGTAGGATACAAATGAAATAGGGCTTCAAAAAGGTAGGATAGGGCTTGAAACTAGATGGAAATCAATTATAAAACCACAGTCTATAATATTTAGAGATGACTCATGTGTTTTTTTACATCAGCAGGATCAACAAAGCCTTGGGATTCTCCTAAAAGTCATTTTTTTATACTTCTATTTGGCAACAATGATGAGTTTGTGATAGTAGGCACATCCCTTGGCCAAATCTAGTTATTTATCTTAGCAACACGAGAAATGATAGCAATCAATGTTGAGGGGAAAAAAAGATTTAAAGGAGTTTTGTTGTGCTAATCCTAATGGGATTATCGTGTAGGACCAACTTGGAAGCCAAATGGAGTGAACGCTACATAATTTATGGAAAATAGTTCCTCATTTCTTCGAGTTGCACAAAATGCTTCGCCTCAAGATATTTCGTTGCCACTACCTAAAAGATGGATTAACACATGTAAATATCAGTGATCAAGACCATTGGGCATGGAGTCTCTGACATATTTCATTGATCAAAGGTAATCAAACCATCTATCAGACCAGAAGTTTATAATAACATGGATAGGTAGAGGAAAGAGGAAAAAAAACTACGAAAAATACAAGCATCAATGTCATATCAAACTTACATGATCCATAAGAGTGAATGTTCAATAAACAAAAAAATATTCTGAGAATGAAAACTTGATATCTGAAAGAACATTACTAAAACAGATTAAGTACACTAAAAAATTAATATACTTGAATTCTATAGTGCATCATTTCTATTCAAATAAGAGGAAGAAATAGTATGGAAACATGATATAAAACACAGACTGATAAGCATGGTCTTCATATAGCTATGATGTTGAAAAATATAAAAGAAAACTACCCTCAGGCTTACAAAGCATGCACAAACCTATGCCCAATCCCTCAGTGGAGCCTCTTCCATCTCTCTCGGGCCTTTCTACTCAATTACATTTTAAATTCATGTCCTTATAGAAAATTATCATCCCCAATTATTACTGATTTTAGGAATATAGTTAATTATAAAACAAATAAAACATCAAATAAGTCATAAAATATTGAAATGATAAGATCTAATTTAGACTACTAAGTGTTTGTTTAGATCTTCTGTCTGGGAAGGTGGATTTGAATATGCCATTGGTAACATAAAATCTGGAAATATTCGATCGAATTAGATAAGGTTGAATGTGTGACTGGAAATCTAGGAATTACTGAAACTGCTTCCTTGAAATTTGTTGAGTGCTTTCAAATATGGACTTGATCCACTGTTGACTGCTGATTTTGAGGTCTTGAACACTCAAATCTGCATGTGCTTTTCCACCTGTTTTTACTATGTGTGATATTCCACCTTCCAAGTCTGTATAGACCTTATCTTGGTCATGAAAGATAACTTTCTCCCCAACCACGAGAAGGAAGTTTCTTTGAAACAAGGAACTCACAAGCCTTATGAATGTTTGAACAATAGCAACCTATATAAAGCTCCTACTCTTTGGAATTTCCTTTCACTAATGGCAGTGATATCATCCAACTTCCCATCGATGTATATATTTTAACGAGCTACTTGAGATGCATCTGAAAAGAGGTTTCTCCCTGATGTCAACTTGCCTCTCTCATGTTCATTTTCTGCTAGTAAAGTCACCATTTCCTCGGGTCCCAAACACCACTTTCATAATCAAAGAAATTTGGAAATATTCAAGAACACTATAATGAAATTAGTTAAAAATGAGATAAAGAGGATGTGGTATAGTTTGGACTATATTTCTAGACATATACTAATGATTTATCTAAATGTCTCTAGCATGTTGGGTATTCAAATATGAAATATATTTTAAGCTAGCCCCATTGCCAAGGAGGAAAAGGATTTTAAAATATCTACAGAGAAACATATCAATAAATATGTGGAGCTATAGAAGAGACAAATGTGGTAGGCTAGAACATGGATTTGTGAGCAACTATAAAATGATGAAGTTGATGGGTAAGGATGCAATATAAAGGGAAGAAGTGTGGTTGACTTATTGAGGAATGCATTTGATGACTATATCTTTAAAGTATTGTGTAAGGGACTAAATTTGTAGCAATGACGCAGATGTCACCTTTTGCCTCGGTAAAGCTTCTGCGCTGACCTCCCAGTCTTAACGGATCATTCTAACTTCACCTTCGAACCAAAGTGGCTCTTTAAATTCCTCACTAGAATCTCTATTACAAACCCAATTCATAGGTCCTTCCTTTTCCCTCTGTCACAACTTCTGCGCATACCTGATCTGTTCCCAACTGAAATTTCGGGTTTCAGGGATTCGCGATCCCTGTTGTGGAGAACGTCATCCTTCTCGATTCTCCGATCTTCGATATCCCAAAATGCTGGAACAACTTCAATAGCGGTTAGTCTCTGTGGCTACCTTTTGGTCCATGTGACCACTATTCCATATGATCGCAGTCCCAAGCCTTTCGCCATTTTGGGCTTTCAAATGTCGAAATGCATGGACCCCTTTGTCCTCAGGAATCCTGATCCTCTGAATCTCGATTTCCCGAAATGGTCTCCTTTTCGAGATTCTCCTTTGAAGACCTAGATTAATTCCACGCGTCCCCTAGAGATGGACGGTCCTCGTCACTTCACGGTTTCGGGAACTAAAATGCTTATGGGTTCTTTCCCTCGAAACTCCCAAAGTTTTGATTCTCGATCTCTTATATGCTGAAATGACATCAGCCAGCCCCACACCGGAGCTTTCCACCTTATCGGGGTTTCGAACTTCACGATTCCGAAATGTGTGTAGTTTCTCTGTCAACTTAAAACCCCCATAGCCGAAATACCAATGGGTTCTTGATCTCTGCCACATGTCTCAACAGGTGGATGGTCCAGATTAAGATCGGGGTTTCCACTATGAAGTGACCCGATCTCCTGTCCTCTAGACTCCCGAAGTCCCAAATTCTGAAGTTCCGATATCCCAACGCCTTTCGGGACCTTCACTCTTCTTGCGAGAGTTTAACCCTCGTGCAAATCGAGTCAGATCCTATGGATGACGGGTAACTAGGTGAGGATCCAACAGCTCACAATCTCCTGAGCATGAAACTCTAGAAACAGTCGTAACCTCCTTGCTTCTCTACCAAATCGGACGACTGGCGGGATTTCACTAATCCTCTACAAGGAAATTTGATCATTCATCTCTTCCCTTTGACGACTTAGCAGGTTCGAATCCTTTGGGGGTCTTCCATGAATTCCATCCTTTCAAGAACCTCCTGCATGCATTCCTTGTGGAATCCCTCAATCACTTTGGTGCTGAACTCCTTTAACTCTGCGCACTCCTTGCAGCGACAAATCCTTCAATAACTTCTCAGGTTTCAAACCCTGGATTCAAGATTGGTATGTACACACATTGCACGACTCCTATTCCTAAATAAACCTTTGAGGGAATGAGAACAAAAGATAATCTATCTAAGATTTCAGAGACAAACCTCTGAACCCTTTTTGTGAATGCACTCCTTGCGGACAATTCGACTGCACTCCTTGCAGGAAACCTTGCTCAAATAGAGAAACAATTGAAACTCATTTCCTAACTCTTTCTCTCTCAGATTTCAAAGATTTAACAAGAAATCATCCATACACAGCATAGAAAGCAAATGTATAACGAAAAGAGTAAAATTATGAACATACCATTCAACATACACGTACAAGAAACAACTACAACGCCATGAATCTGAATTAAGACTTCTTCTATTAACTTAATCTCTGTACATGGGTGTTTTTCAATTACAGTTTCTCTATTCCAGCTCTGTATGCTCTCTTTTCTTCCTCTTGGTAATGTTCTTCACTAATGTACTCTCAATTGGCATCCTCCTTCTATCTTACAATTACACAATGAGGGTGTCTATATCCGTTTTCCCTCCACTCCTAAAACTGTCAACTTTTAGAATTCAAAGCTACCTATTAACATAAACGCCTTATACCTACTATGGACGAGAGCAGATCACTCAAGGTATTTTACAATATATAAGAACGCCTCTCCTTAAATATCACATTTACGTTTGGCGCATTTATTTTCAAAAGTTTTAAATAATTTATCATCTGTCTAAAATGTGTTGGCACTTGCCCCACGCTCGCTTGACATTGGTGATGCTCCTACATCGTACTCCCTCACTTGAAAATTTTCATGGGATCCTGTCCATGAGCTCTCGCATGGTCTGTCCATGCTTTTGAATCTCTGCTTCATTCTCCCAGCTGGCATCTTCAACTGGATGTCCTTTCCACTTGACGAAGTATTCAAAGTATTGTCTTCTTCTGGTCTTCTTGCTAATTCTTTTGTCTAGTATGCTTTCCATCTGTTGCTTCTCTACAATAGGCATCTGCTTTGTCCACTGGATCTTTGGTTGTTCATCACTTCTTCTTGCTTCCCCAGTTTTGTATGGGTACAAATCTGAGACATTGAATATCGGAGAAATTTCGATCCCATCGGGTAATTCAATCTCATAAGCATTTGCCCCAAATTTCTTCAAGACCTTACATGGTCCGATATTCTTCATCTTCAGGTTGTTATATGTCCCCTTCAGGAGCCTTTCCTTTTGCAGATGTGCCAGAATCAAATCACCAACCTCAAACTGAAGTTGTCTCCTATGTTGATCTGCTCTTTGCTTATACTCCTGGCTCGAGTTCTGTAAATGCTCCTTCACCTGGCTGTGAAGTTCTTTCATCGCCTATGCGAAATCTTCTGCACTAGCGCTCCTAGTTGCAATCTGTTCTGAATACCTCAGCTCAGAAATTCCTCTCAGCTGCATGCCATAAACAATTTGAAATCGAATTTGTCCTGTTCTTCTCTTAACTGAGTCATTATAAGAAAACTCTGCCTGTGGTAATATGTTGTCCCATTGGCTGTGGTGTTCTGTCACCAAGCTCCTCAACAAGTTTCCTAAACTCTTGTTTACCACTTCTGTCTGTCCATCCATCTGAGTATGATAAGCCGAAATGAACAACAAGTTAGTTCCCAGCTTCTTCCATAAGGTCCTCCAAAAGTGTCCTACGAATTTAGTGTCTCGATCTGAAACTATGCTGCTTGGTAAGCCGTGAAGTCAAATGACTTCTTTGAAAAACAGATTCGCAATGTGAATTGCATCACTGGTTTTCTGACATGGAATAAAGTGTGCCATTTTGGAAAATCTATCCACCACCACAAATATTGAGTCAAACCGTCTTTGTGTTCTTGGCAACCCCAATATGAAATCCATGCTGACTGCATCCCATGGCCTCTCAGGTATTGGCAATGGTTGATAAAATCCTGCATTCTATTTCTTTCCTTTCGAATGCTGGCAAATTCTGCATCTGTCCACGAATCTCTTGGCATATTCTCACATTCCCAGCCAAAAATATGACTCATTCAATTTTGTGAATGTCTTGTCGTGACCAAAGTGCCCAACCAATCCNTTTAAACAATAATCCTTCCTAGATTATGTATTCTGTCCATTGGCTTCTATCTCTGAGAATTCGATTCTTAGCTGCTTCATATGCCTTCTTAAAATCTGGATCATCTCTGTACATGTCCCTGAGGTCTTGAAAACCCAGTGTTTTAACTCTGAACTCCTGCAACAACAAACATTTCCTGCTCAAAGCATCAACAACTTTGTTAGAAGTTCCAGAAATATGCTTGATTAAAAAAGTAAAGTTCTGCATGTATTCAACCCATTTTACATGCCTTTGATTCAACTTTTCCTGTTGAGTCACAAACTGTAGTGCATGATTGTCACTATATAGGAAAAACTCCTTCGGAATCAAATAGTGCCTCCACTTCTTCAATGCCTGAATGATAGCATAGAACTCCTTGTCATATGTGGAGTACTTCACCTTTGCTTCATTTAGCTTCTCGCTAAAGTATGCTATCGGCCTGTCTTCTTGACTTAAGACTGCCCCTATTGAAAATCCACTTGCATCACATTTCACTTGAAATGTTTTTTTAGAAATCAGGGAACACCAAAATTGGTTGTTCCGTGATTTTCTTCTTCAACTGATTAAAACTCTTCTCAACCTCTTCTGTCCAGTGAAAATATTTGTGTCTCTTCTTCACTGTGTCCATCATCGGTGCACTAATTCCACTGAAATTCCTGATGAACTTCTGGTAGAAACTAGCCAATCCGTGAAAACTTCTCACCTCGAATATGCTCTTCGATGATGGACAATTCTTGATCACTTCCACCTTATCTAGATCCATCCTCAATTTATCTGCAGAAATAATAAAGCCCAAATAGATGAGTTTTATCTTCATGAATGAGGATTTCTTCATTTTTATCAGAAGATTCTCTTGCTGTAATCTCTTCATCACTGTAGCTAAGTGTTTTAGATGCTCTGCCTCTGTTTTACTAAAGATCAGTATATCATCCAGATACAAAATGACAAATTCTTCGATGAACTCCTTTAGGACTTCATTCATCAACCTCATGAAGGTACTTGGTGCGTTTGTTAAACCAAACGACATAACAAGCCATTCATACAACCCTTCGTTAGTCTTGAAGGCTATTTTCCATTCATCACTTTCCCTCATACGAATCTGGTGATATCCACTTTTCAAATCAATCTTCGAAATTTTTTTTGCTCCACTTAAGCAATCCATCACATCATCCATCCTTGGTAATGGAAATCTATACCTGATGGTTATCTTGTTAATTTTCCTTGAATCAGTACACCTCCTCCAGCCTCCGTCATTCTTTGGACTGAGTACTGTTGGAACAACACATGGACTCAAGCTTTCTCTAACCAATCCCTTATCCAACAAATCCTCAACTTGTCTTTTGACCTCTTCATTCACCTGCGACGTTAATATGTACGCTGCTTTGTTTGGTAAACTGGCTCCAGGTATGAGATCAATATGATGACTCACACTCCTGATTGGTGGCAACGAATGAGGTAGTTCGTCCACTACTATGTCAATGAACTCTTCCAACAGTTCCTAAAATTCTTCTGGTAAATCATCTATCCTTGTGCTAGTTAAAAAAATCATTGGCTTCTTAACCACAATGAATTGTGGTTCCTCCTTCTTCTTGACCTCGTTGAGGAGTTCCTTCCCACTCATGAGAAGTACAGTGTTACTTACTTCAGGTTTCACTTCCTTGTCTTTGATTGGAAGCAACATGTGAGTTCTCCCATTCTTTTCTAGGGTGTATGTGTTCATCCTCCCATCATGAATCACATTTCTGTCATATTTCCATGGTCTACCCAACAATAAATGACAAACATCCATGGGAATAACATCGCAGAGTATCTTATCATTATATCCTTCTATCTTAAATTCAACTAAACATTATTTAGTGACATTTACCTGATGTCCCTTTTGTAGCCATGAAACTCTCTATGGACTTGGATGTTCAATCGTCTCCAACTCCATCTTTTCTACCATCTCTGTTGAAACAAGATTATTTGTGCTACCACTTTCCACAATGACCTTTCATACCCTATCCTTGGTTTTGCAAGTAGTCCGAAAAAGTCTGTTTCTCTGTACTGGACTCTCCACCTCCTTCTCTAGTGTCAAAAGAACTCTTCGCATCATCAACGATCTTCCGCCTTCAACATCCTCTGCCTCAAAATTCCACCTTTGTGCTTCGGAGATGTGAGTCTCTCCACTCTCTTTCTTCTTATCTGGACATTCATAAGATTTGTGTCCAGTCTTTCCACACGTGAAGCATTTTATTACTCCACCTCTTCCTCTTCCTCTACCTCTAGTACAAGGAAAAATATTATTCTCAGCATAATCTCCTCTTTGTTTGGTATGCTGCCCTCTCTGTTCAACATATTTACCTTGCTGTGAGGTTTCACCTCTTTCAGTTCGAGCCTGAGGTTTCTTCCAGTCCTCCTTGGGTTTCCAATTTTTATCTTGGACAACTAATTTTCCCCTGGATTGACTTCTGCCTCAGCCTCTTTGACCCTGCTTTTGGCTCAGTTTCTCTTCAACCTTTAGAGCCATCTGATAAGCATCTTCCACCGTTCGGATGGTTACCATGCTCATCTCATCCTGAATGTCATATATCAGGTCATTCATGTACCTGGAAACCTTTTCATCATTACTTTCCTAATGACCTGCCCTGATGTTCAGCCTATAGAATTCTTCAGTATATTCCTTCACTGTCATCAACTTTTGTCTCAAATTTTGCATTCTTCGAAACAGAGTAATCTGGTAATCTCTGGGAATGAATTTTGCCTTCATCTTCGTAATCATCCTATCCCAACTCTTGATTTTTTGCTTGCCTTTGTAGCGTCTGTCAGCTTGTAGTTCATCCCACCACAATGCTGCATGTCCTTTCAGCCTTGTGACAACATGTATGAAATTCTTGTCTTCCTCGACATTTTCATAGTCGAAATAAGTGTCCAGAGCTCTAATCCAATCTAGAAGCTCTTCAACATGCAGGTTTCCTTCATAAACTGGGATGTCCACTTTTTCCCTGGCACCCATCCTTGCGACAACTCTAATCAAGCGCTCATTTGCGGCATCTTCCGCTGAAACTTCTTCTTCTTCATGTTCAACTTCATTTTCACTTTCGGAATCACTAAGATCCCCAATACCGACTGTGCGTCTCTGTGCTGTCTTCATGTCCTCAATTCTGGAGCGTAAATCACGCATTTCTCTTGCCATGGTTGGGTTAGGCATCTGCCTACCTCCTCTTCTTTGTATTTCCCTTTCCTCTGGCAGATCGGGTGTTTGCATGTCCCTTCTTCTAAGCGGCATGGTGAATTTTCCTTTTCCTTGATACAGAAAGCAAAGAACCCTTTCTGGGCTATGATACCAAATCTGACGCAAACGTCATGTTTTTCCTAGGCAAAGCTTTTGCGCTGACCTCCTGGTCTTAATGGATCGTTCTAACTTCACCTTCACATCGAAGTGGCTCTTTAAATTCCTCACTAGAATCTCTGTTAAAAAGCCAATTCACAGGTCCTTCCTTTTCCCTTTGTCACAACTTCTGCGCATACTTGATCTCTTCCCAACCAAAATTTTGGGTTTTAGGGGTTTTTGATCCCTGTTGTTGAGAACCTTAGCCTTCTCGATTCCCCGGTCTCCAATATCTCAAAATGCCAGAACGACTTCAACAGTGGTTAGTCTCCATGGCTACCTTTTGGTCCATGTGACCACTATTCCATATGATCGTAGTCCCAAGTCTTTCACGAATTCGGGCTTTCGAATGTCGAAACGCATGGACCCCTTTGTCCTCAGGATTCCTGATCCTTCGAATCCCAATTTCCCAAAATGGTCTCCTTTTCAGGATTATCCTTTGAAGACCTAGATTATTGCCACGCGTCCCCTAGAGATGGATGGTCCTTGTCACTTCACGGTTTCGGGAACTAAAATTCTTATGGGTTCTTTCCCTTGGAACTCCCGAAGTTTCGATTCCCGATCTCTTATATGATGAAATGACATTAGCCAGCCCCACACCAGATCTTTCCACCTTATCGGGGTTTCGGACTTCGTGGTTCCGAAATGTGTGTGCTTCCTGTCTTAAGGATTCGCGAAATGTCGAATCCTGAAATTTCAATGGCTTCCGATCTCCACCACGTGTTCCAACCGATGGACGATCCTCGATCATTCGCAATTTCACGAAGTTAAATGCCGATGTCCTCCTGTCCTCCTGAACCCCGAAAACCCAACATGCGAAATGCCGATGGGCTCTTGATTACCACCACCTGTCTCAACTAACGGACGGCCTGATTCAGTCTCAGGATTTCGTGACTTGCGATTCCCCAATGTTGTAGTTTCTCTGTCAACTTAAAACTCCGGTAGCCGAAATAACGACGGGTGCTTGATCTCTGCCACGTGTCTCAACAGGTGGACGGTCTAGATCAAGATCGGGGTTTCCACTATGAAGTGACCCAATCTCCTATCCTCTAGACTCCCGAAGTCCTGAATTCTGAAGTTCCGATATCTCAACGCCTTTCGGGACCTTCACTTTGCCTGAGAGAGTTTAACCTTCGTGCAACTCCAGTCAGATCCTACGGCTGACGGGTAACTAGGTGAGGATCCAACGGATCACTATCTCCTTTGCTTGAAACTCTGGAAACAACCGTAACCTCCTTTCTTCTCTATTAGATCGGACAGTTGGCGGGATTTCTCTAATCCTCTACAAGAAAATTTGATCGTTCGTCTCTTCCCTTCGATGACTTAGAAGGTTCGAATCCTTTGGGGGTCTTCCATGACTTCCATCCTTTCAAGAACCTCCTGCACGCATTCCTTGCGGCAACCCTCAATCACTTCGGTGCTGAACTCCTTTAACTCCGCGCACTCCTTGCAGCAACAAATCCTTCAATAGCTTCGCAGGTTTCAAACCTTGGATTCAAGCTTGGTCTGTGCACACATTGCATGACTCCTGTGCCTAACTGCACCTTTGAGGGAATGAGAATAAAAGCCAATCTATCTGATCTTTCAGAGACAAACCTCTGAACCCTTTTTGTCAACGCACTCCTTGTGGACAATTCGATTGCACTCCTTGCAGGAACCCTCGCTCAGATAGAGAAACAATTGAAACTCATTTCCTAACTCTTTCTCTCTTAGAATTCAAACATTTAACAAGAAATCATCCATACACATCATAGAAAGAAAATGTATAATGGAAAGAGTAAAATATGAACATACCATTCAACATACACATACAAGAAACAACTACAACACCATGAATTTGAATTAAGACTTCTTCTATTAACTTAATCTCTGTACATGGGTGTTTTTCAATTACAGTTTCTCTGTTCCAGCTCTGTATGCTCTCTTTTCTTCCTCTTGGTAATGTTCTTCACTACTCTTCTCTCAATTGGCATCCTCCTTCTATCTTGCAATTACACAATGAGGGTGTCTATATCCATTTTCCCTCCACTCCTAAAACTGTCAACTTTTAGAATTCAAAGCTACCTACTAACATAAATGCCTTCTACCTACTATGGATGAGAGCAGATCGGTCAAGGTCCTTTACAATATATAAGTACTCCCCTCCTTAACTATCACATTTAAGTTTGGCACATTTATCTTCAAAAGTTTTAAATAATTTATCATGTGTCTAAAATGTGTTGGCGCTTGCCCCACGCTCGCTTGACATTGACAATGCTCCTGCATCAAGCACCAAAACATATTCCAAACAAGAATCTTATATGCTACATAGAGGACTTAATTAGAAATCTCCCCTTCAATAATGCTTGGGAAATAAGACAAGAGTGTGTTGTTGCTTTCAGGAAGGCCAAACCTATAAGAAATAATACTAGTCATGAAGAAATAGAAGAATTAAAAAATATCAAATGCAATAGGGATATTAAAATTCTTAAAGTGGATAAGGGAAATGCAACAATCATTTTAAATACAAGGGACTACCACATAAAAATGATACTACATATTACAACTAGTGGTAGATACAAAAGATTGAAAAGGATATTGGGAAAAGAATTTTGAAGGAAATCGAGAATGCAATTAATGCCTCATCTCTTGTTGATTACTAGATAAAGAAGCTAACACTTAGTGTAGTCACGATGACTTACACTTATGGTATTCCTAATATTCATAAAGAAGGAGCCCCACTTAGGCCTACCATAAACATCGTTAGCTCACCCACCTACAATGTTGCAAAACACGTTGAAAAAAAATCTCACTCCTCTAGTTGGACATACTTCTTCATTTATTAAGGACTCGAGATATTTTGATGATAACATCAAATATCTGAATATGGAAGAGCATGATATCAAAGTGAGTTTTGATGTAGTTTCTTTGATCACAAAGGTCTTGTAGATGAAGCTATTGAAGTTTCTAATTTTTTTTATCGATATTGAGATGACAGGCCTTGTACAAATATGTATAAAATCGACATACTTCAGTTCTATGGTGATATATATGAACACTTCGAAGGTGTGGCCATGGGATCACCTTTATCCCCTATTGTTGTCAACATATACATGGATAATTTTGAAATAATTTATGTCAATACTCCTCCCCTGAAAACAAAAGTTTGGAAGAGATATGTTGATGACACCAACACAATTTGGCCACATGGAAGAGATAAGTAGTATGAATTATTGAACCATCCCAACAACCAATCTGAATACATCAATTTTAATATGGAAACAACAGAAAATGGTCGACTACCTTTTTCTGGATGTCTTGGATTCTAATAAATATGATATCTCTATGTCCCATCAATTTTATTGAAAGAAGACACATACTAATAGATATCTCAATGATAACTCTGAATATAATCCTACACAGAAGATTGGCATCATCATTACTATTGCAACTCGAGTTTTTAATGTTTCCAATGAAGAACACTTGGACTAAGTAATAAAACATATCCTTGATGTGTTCAAGAAAAATGGCTATCGTGAGATCCAAACAAAGAAAAGCATCAACAAAACACAACAAAGGAAGAGATGAACACATGATAATCAAACACAATGCTAGGATTTTTGGGGGACAAACAATTCGGCTGAATCGACCAAATTTGACAAACAAATTTCGGGGAACACATCAAATTGGACAAACAATTCGGCTGAATCGACCAAATTGGCGAATTTTCAAATTTAATTCATCGATTCGGTCGAATTTGGTAACTATGGCCGAATTTGGTCACATAATCCAATTACCTGCAATTTGTTTGTTATTATAGCAGCAGTTTGTAACAGAAATACACTCCAGTCCTCTAGAATGCGCTCGTTGTCCTTCTGTTAGCTCCACTTTTTCCTTGGTTTGCACTATGCTGACAGATCTAGGGTTCTCCAGGAAGCAATTGCAAGGTTCAACCCTCCTCACAAGGGTTGCTAGGGATGGAATGACACCTGAGAACCTCCTTTCAAAGTTGGAACAATCCACCAAACCCTCAAGAGGCATCTACAAGGACCGTAGTAACCCTTGACCTGTATGGCAGTGGCAATGAATCTTCCTCAGCTCAACAACATAGTGTGGATTTCTAGCTGGTAAATTATGCTCCTTCAGTGCACATTTCTGCAATCTCTAAACCTATGAACAAGTGCATATAAGGATTTTACTTCCATTCCAGCTGACCTCAATGCATTAAAATGCGCCCAAGAATGTTGTTAGTGTGAAGCCTGTAAATGCATTAATATTTATTCAAAACACCATTTCCTTCATTTATTATAATTATTGCATAATGGGATAGCACATTAATTTGATGCTCCATAACCAAGAAAAATTCGAATTTTGGGCAGTGGGGGAAGAGATTACATGTAGAGTATACACAATATATTATTAAAAAATTGTGATTATCTCCATATTATATAATAAAAAATTGTTTATGACATGCACCTCTTTTAAATTTTAGAAAATTTTGATTGGCTAATACATGATGACATGGAATTTGTATTAGGGTTGGTAGGACCATTTTTCAACCAAATTTCCCCTAATGGGCCAAATCCATATCGTCTTTCAAGGTTTCCTTTCAAGCTGACTGAGAAGAGAAATAAGAGTTCAAAATTTTATGATGGTCAAATAGATAGGCTATAATCCTACCATTTACAGATCATTTTGGGGAATTTCAAATTATTGGAAATGAATCCCTTCCTTCATAAAGGATCATGTAAAACATTGAATGCATGTGATTCATTAAAATTTTGGAAATAATTAAATCTATGGACATTATGTGTCCCATTTAGTATGGTTTGTTTAATGCAACATATTCTAATTTCCCTCTTTCATTTCATGTGCATTCAATGAGATAGCAGAGACTATATTTATGCAATTTTATACTCACACTCTTCCTTTCATTTTTTTAACATTGGTATACATGCTATGAATTTAACAAATTTATCCAATTCTAGGTTTTGATTTTATTATTTTTGAAAGAATCTTTGAATAAGTTGCTTATGTCACAAACTAGTCCAAATGCTCGATACAAGTTAATCAAGGATAAGTAAATAGACAACAAGTGTTTGAATAACTTACTTTTGATTGTTCCCTAGAGTCACAAGATTTTGACTTGCAAGTTCTATTAGGATTGTGCAAGAAACTATCCATTTAAACTTAGAAACATAAACCCCAAGTCTAACAATGGATCAACATATATTTTTCTAGCCTCTAGAAATATTCCCATGTCCAAAAATCATTCTTGAACTTAATTCTTCTAAGATATATATATGCTTGTTGTCATTCGTTTCAAAAACTCTATTTTGTGATATTCATATATTGTTTGTCCTTGGCACAAACCAAGTCACAATCAATTCCTCTAATGCATAACATAAACAAATAATCACAAACAGTTCCTATAATGCATAACAGAAACAAATAATCAGTTTGTTGATTTCATTTTTATATAAGCTCGACAAGGAAGCAAGAGAAAATTATAGTATATATTACATAGTAGTTTAGAATATAGTGAAAAGCCAGGGAGTTCATGAGAAGTTCTAATGTTGCTAGATTACATTTGAGTATGTTTTTTAACTTGGGACCTTAAGAAACTTTATTAGGTTTTACATTTCTCAGCATTTGAAATTAAGCTATTTACATAATTGTGTTCCATTCCTATCAATAAATCACCACTAGAATATTTTTGGTAAAATACATTAAAATATTCCATCCAAATTGTAAATCCCTTACCCTTATTAACTTTAAATTTTGTGCTATGAAATGTAATGTAGACATCAACATTGGGAGTGACTGAATTTTGGTATTATAGTATTGGTGGAATATTGGCAACAAAAGAAGCCAATCATATAAGTAGGACAAGTTGCGATGTTAGTTAGAGAAAGAGATGAACAACTAGATGGCGAAAGTAATAGAGGGTCTAAACGTAGTGTGTGAGACCAAGCACTCGGTTGAATAAATTGGTTGGGATAAAGCTGAAAAAGTTATTAAAGTATCTTGAATAAGTTGAATTCTCCAAATAAGATGAACAAATAAGATGAACAAATCACACAAGGGAGCTTGAAAGGTTGTTACTCAAAAGTACATACTTGTAAAAGATGGACTTACATTGAAGGCCGTCATGAATATGTGGATGAACTATACTTGACTCTAACAAAATTATCAAATACTTTCATGAAGGTTTATGTAAGGCCATTATGTTTCTAAGAGAACAACTCATGAAATCATTGGAACAAGGTACATGCACTATAAAAATTGATTCTCCCTCTTGTCTAGGAGAACCTATAACCTATACTAACGCACATGCTAAGATATTTCTTCAAAACAAACAAAATATTCATTCACCACATCCATTGCTTGAACATTGTCAAACTCGTATATTTTCTCCCAATTTAAAGATAAACGTGCTTAACTTGGGATCATAGGGAATCCAAAGTCCAATACATGTGTACAATAGAAAGCCAAGGTATAATAGAAACATTGATACCACCTATTATAATACAGAAAGTAGTGGGAGCAGTGGGTGGGTGGTTGGATGATCAAATCAATTTCCAAACTCATCAAATTTAGATTTTAAAAACCATTTAATTTGTGATATTTTTAATTTTTTTTCAATATAATAATTTATGAGGAAAATCTTTTTGTATTTTTTTTATTTAAAAGATGATATTCAAAATAAATTTTAGATTTTTTCTTTGCACAAAGTTAAGTTAACAACCGATTCAAAGTTGTTTCAACAATATACTTATAATAAACTCAACCTAATGTCATTAAGAGAGATAAAATCTAAGTGGGCGGAATAACAACATCAAATATCCACAGAAACTAAGGGATGTTAGAACCTTCAAATGGGATGCCCTGATATACATTATGTCAATGATATCAAAAAAATTTAAAGCTAGGATTAACACAAATAATCTTTGTGCATGTCATTTTGCATTCCTTAATAATTAAGGTACCTGATTAACAGAAAGTAACACAGATTATTCACCTGCTTATCACAACGCTACAAGATGGCAGGCTACTCTAGGGACTAGTTTTTCATCAACAACGAAACAATGAAAATAAATTTGCATACATCAAGGAATAATGGAAAATCAGAATGATTTAAAATAAATTGAATGCATTAAATTGTTTTATAAAAATTCAAATAATACAATTGTATATGTTTGGCCATGAATGACAACTGTCCACATCTAAAACCATATAACCCATAGTAAAATCACTTATTTCAAACAATTTTAAAGCCAATATTCCCGGCGCAATTCTAGTCGTCCATGAATTTTATACATAACGTGGCATACTTCCAGAAACCCATCGTCCTCTACTGATTATTATATAAGATTTGGAGATCCTTTACATCGTCACCCATATGAGTTGAGAAGGGGCTGTAGTTCGTTCGTACTGAGTTGATCCCATTAGCACTACTGACTATTATATAAGATTTGGAGATCCTTTACATCGTCACCATTAGCACTACTGACTATTATATAAGATTTGGAGATCCTTTACATCGTCACCATTAGCACTACTGACTATTATATAAGATTTGGAGATCCTTTACATCGTCACCCATATGAGTTGGGAATCCTTTACATCGTCACCCATATGAGTTGAGAAGGGGCTGTAGTTCGTTCGTACTAAGTTGATCCCATTAGCATAGTTGCAATAAATTGTTTATATAATTATGTTGATAAGCTTTTTTTCTATTAGAATTGGTGGATTAATTACGCCGAAAGGTGTACACTTATTGATAATGGACACATTTAATAGGTTTTTAGTGTTTAATCAGTTTTGTATGGACAAGATTAAATATTGATGGAATATTTTTAGTCGTCCCAATAAATCAATGGTTGTGATTTCAACCACTAACTTACTCACTATTATAAAGGCATCCATTTACATGCTTATTTTTTTACTTTTACTTAATCATATTTAAAATTTACTATGGTGACTAGCTGATTGCCAAGTCTAAGTGATTAACAAAGATTAAAGCCACATTTCATTTTATAGTCATGTGTAGCAACAGAATAACTGTGGGGGAGGCAACGAATCACTGTCGGCGCTTGGAGGCAAGGAGTCGTCGCCAGCGCTCATAGCTTTACTTATGGGCGTATTTCCTTGCAGTGCCATTGGCAAATCTTTTCTCATACCGTCGTTAAAACAGAAGGAAATGAGCAAACAAACAATATGGGGAACTGGATTTCAAGGCAATGACTCCAGCAGTGAAATTAGCGACGGTTCTACTTCTCATGAACCATGTTGCAACAGGACTGGTTGCTATAATAGATATTCTGATAATTTGGCTGGGGGAATCAAACAATCATGTGTAGAGACAAACGCATATCATTCAAATGAAGGAGGAGTAACGGTACAACCACCCATCCAGATGGACTCGACTTCAACAATATTGTTTTGGCTGTGGTCGATCCAAGTTTGCTTATATTTCAGACACGTAATTATGTATCATGAGATCTTTAGGTGTAAGAGCACCCAGGTTTTGCTCTAGTTAGCCCTGGTGGTTTGAATGAGGTTTAGCTTCATTCAGTCATTGGTTCTATCCTTGTGGAATCTTAGATAGTTCGTTTTTAGGTTCATTAGGTCATTGGGTTTACTTTTGTATAATTCTGTATCTCTTTTTATAATTGGGATTAATTTAAGATTTCAAGCAAGAGTACACCATAATATTATTATTGCTTCATACATTATGCTTT
>JASDQU010710061.1:5402-22514 GCA_032191745.1 Picea mariana
TTTGGAGCATAATGTGGAGCTCAACACATCATGATACACATAACTTTACCATGAGTACTATTTTATTTTTTGTTATCCATTATGCATAATTAAGTGTTGAATGATTGTATATGTTTATGTTAAATTAAGATTTTTTCCTCAACATGTAACAACACCAAACATACCTACTAGGTGGAATATTATGATTAAGTATTCCAAAGTTTGGTAAATGTCAAGCACTGAGATAAAACCAATTGCAATATCTATGATGATAGGTTATATTCAATATTATATAATGATTATCAATTCTAGATCAAAGAAAATTATGCTATGGATCTTTTTATTCTTCTACTACAACATGAATAGACATTAGTTGATCATGAGACAAAGGTACTTTTCTCAGTATGAATAAATACATTATACAAAGAGATAATTGTTAAAGCATCACTCCTCTTGAGTGAGTTAATTATATCACCTATTACAAAACCCTTTAATCAACTTTATATTTTTCTTATTAGGTTGAAATATATGGGAAAAATAGGTTTAAAGAAATACATTATACAACGAGATAATTGTTAAAGCGTCAGTCCTCAGTGAGTTACTCTTATCACCTATTACAAAACCCTAAAATCAACATTTTTTTTATTTTTTATTTTCCTTATTAGGTTGTAATATATGGGAAAAAAACAGGTTTAAAGATCAAATATCCTTCACACATAACAACTCTAATGATTTGAAATTTAGAATTAGAGTTACAAGTTTATTTCAAAAAAAATTGGAACAAAATCTTTTTGTCTTGTTACAAACCCATTGTAGGCTAACACTCCAACAACTTCGAAGAATAGAAAAAAACATAATGATATATGCACTCAATATCCAATTTTTGGTTGAAAGTCATAATTCTACATCACTAATAGCGAGAGAGAATATCGTACTTTCCCATTTCTCTCAATTGCAGAGGAAAAACAAGTATTTTTTTGAATAATTTTTCAATGTCTAAAAGCGTGAAGCACAATGAACTTGAAGGAATGAGAACTCTACAAAGTTTTTGTTTTTTTTTGGGGGGGGGCAATTTTTTACCTCGTTTTTAAAAATGGTGCTACCAGTAACACCCCCCTCCATATTTAGGTGTTTTTTCGATATTTTAAATTTTTCGATCCACAATGTTTCCACATTATTTTTTTAAATGCTTATTTTTCATCTATTTTCAATTTTTTCTAAAAAAAAAATCTTTTTTTTTTATTCAACGTGTTTTTAGTCATTTTTCCATGCTTCTTTCATTCTTAAAAAAAAAAATTACCGTTTACTTTTTTGAAGTTACTATTTTTCATATAATTGTGTTTCCTTAATTAATTTATTGTTCCATACTTTTAAAATATAGTGAAAAAACATGATTTTTAACACATTGTTTACCTTTACTTCAATACATAGAAAAAATTTGTAGTTAAATAACACAATTTTTGAATATTTAGCAAAAAAATATACATTTTATAGTCATATATAATAAAAATCCTATACATTTTGGTACATATTCGTTTAAAATAGAATGTCAAATAAAGCATTTTTATGGACATAATTGAACAAAAAAAATCAAAAAATTATCATTTTCTTTCATATTTTTACACATTTAAAGTAAAAAAATAACAACATTTAATCAAATTTTTCAATGTATAGTGATTCACATAAAAATAAAATGAAAAATAAAACAATAAAAAGATTCATCACAAAACAACAATAGAGACATCTTCATTCTTATTTTAAAATCTGAAAGTCAAAACATTGTAGTTATAGCTCATCAAAAATTTGCAAAATTGAGCATCGTCTTCAAGGGCATCTCAAAACTAATCAAAAATATCATATATCTCAAATTCATCATTCTCAATAGACACATTATCATCTTCTTCGACATGATTTTTTGCTTCCATTGTGTCATTTTGTTCTTCCATTGGCTCCTTGATATCCACAAGTTCTCCAAAGTGATCATTTCTAATCATTCCTCCTAATGGTACTTAAGGTTCCTTTGACATTTTTGACACCTTTGATTCACTAAAATATCATTTCCTCAAGCCAACTTCTTGCATTTCGTATGGAAGAGTTGGAATATCATTAATTCTTTGTTGAATAATATTGCACTACATTGGGTCACTTTCAATGGCTATGCAATTCCTTCCTTTATGTAAGCAACATGCTAATGTTGTACCTAATCACCAAATACAAAATAAACAATGAAGTTAAATATTGTAAAAAGGCATAAATTAAAAATAATATAAGATTGAAGTATGATTTCATAAATATTAGATCATAATTATTACCTGAACCCAAGAACAAATCCAAGACCCAGTCTCCTTCATTTCAAAATGTATCTATAAGATAATTAATTAATGCTTGTGGTTTTTGATAAATGTTAACCATCTCTCATTTCAAATCATTTTCCTGATATGTTAGCTTTCTAACCACAGTATTGCATACCAATACACTACTAGGAGTCTCTCCATCATTTGCATTGACAAGAATAGAATTATAAGAATCATCTTTTGTCTAGGTTGAAAGATGTACACTCTTAAAATCACATTGAAATGATTCTTTATTGGAGCTTTGAATATTAGGCTTGTTCCTGTAACATAAATAAATGCAAATTAAATTAACTTGTGAATTTATAAAATTGTTTTCTAATCTTAATTGCTAAACATACACTTTCAATATCTTACCAAATAAATTGCATCCTTTTCTTTTATTTCCCCTTGAACCTTGATTGTATTAATCCTTATTACGTGTCTGAATGAAATACCAAAAATATTCAAAATGGTGATGTTGTAACTTCCGTAAATCTCATAACCACTTTATTGAAATCTTGGTAAGTATAAGGCTCAATATCATATCCAATGTTTTGGATATTATAACCATGAGGGATATCCGCAATAACTAGGGAGTATTCTTTTTTAGGGACAATATTTGCAAGTTTTTCACAATCACCTAATATCACTTTATATTGAACAGTGTGGAGCCCATTCCAAATGTAGTTATCAAGGGTGTCATCAAGTTGAACATTTTGAACACGTCTCCTTCTTTCTCTTTCAAACTTTTTTTTTTAATAAAACTTTTGAAAGTTTTAGGTACTCCATATGCATTCTTCTTTGGAATATTTAAACAAACATATAGTTATATATCTATAACTATTAAAATAGAAATAAATTAACTTACAAACGAATAATATGAATGTAATAAATCAACATACATTTTTTAATGCAACAAAAAATTGTTTCAATACTGGTTAGAGCTTGAATCTGGATAGTTGATTTTAACATCATCCCAAATTTCTTTATTCAACATCTTCACCATTTCCTCTTGTATTCTCATAAACACCTTGTGACTAAATAAAAAAATAATAATGTTATAATGATATATATAATAAAATACTTAGAATATTGATATGTTAAACTGAAAAAAAATAATTTTCTTGTCCTAACATAAATAAAAATAACTCAACAAACTTACTTTTTAAATTCATCACGCATTTCTTCCATTGATAATTCTTATGACCTTACATGTGATAATATAGCTATGATAAGTTTATCATCCTTCACTCCTTGTATTGTTCTTCAAGGTGTTATAGTCATATCATCTGGAAAAAAAAATTTATTTCAGGACCTATCTTACTTGTGTCACCTATCAATGGTTTAGCCTTCTTAACTCTCTGATTTTTTATACTAATATTTTACCATAGGATTAATATATCATTTATCAAATCCCATACATGTCCAATTCTAAGTCCCAATTGAAAATAGATATACACAGCTCTAAATAAATCACTTCCTTTGCGATTTTTTTCTTTTGTATTTTCATAATCAAGTGGGAATCCTATTTCCATACAACATTGCTTCTGAAACTTGGCATCAAGATTTGATCTCTCCCCACAACATATTTCAGAAAACTCATTATGGATAAATCTCACCCTTTGAATGAAATTCATGGACATTTTGTACTCATTGTCTATGTTATAATTCCATACCGATAACTTTTCTTCTGAATCTGTTAAACCAACATAAATTATGCATTTGGTTGTCTCAAAAAGAGGATTATTGGGATATTCTTGCATCAATTCTCTTCTAGCCTCTGCAGAATGATTTCCTCCAATCACATAACATTTGTAGTCAAAACATTTTGATCTATCAAATTCTTCCCTCGTAGGAACTTCCATTGGGTCAACAAAAATTAGGTAATCAACCACATGTGTATATGGATTGTACCTAATCAATGCTTTCAAATTGTGAATATGCAAGTGATGTGGTTTTCTAATTTGATATTTTTCTTTCTCTTATGTGGGATTTGTAAATTTATTTCACATTCAACTGAAATGTGTGGCCATAATCAACTAATTTTGTTGTCCTCAATCTATTTCGAATGGAATTTTGTGTTGTTTTTATAATACCATCCTCTAGATCAACACCTGGTGTTATTATTTCTATGCTACCTTTAGGACTTTCACTATAATACTCCGAGATAACAATGGCTTCTTGAACATCATCAACAACATTTTTTTTCTTCCTCTTATGCTTTAAATGGGTTTCATCTAAATCAATGATTTCTTCATAATCAATAGGAATGGACTCATCATCAGCCATCGCTCTTTTAGGTTTATCTTCTTTATTCTTTTTGCAAGGACTGATAACCTCATTGGGAATAATCTCAAAAAAATATTCATTTGGAGTTTCCTCATTTTCAAATGTAACCCTTTTAAGATTTCTAGAATGGGGACTTTTCTTTCTTCTTTCGTTTTCCTCTCTGTCTACTCTTGCAATTTCAACCTATATTACTTTATGTTTATTTTTCCTTCATTCTTGTGTATTTTTAATATGAAAAACGTTGATGACATCCATGATATTATTATATGTAGAGTAAATCCCCACTAACATATGTGAAAGTCATATAGAAAAATCCTTTAAAAATAAAATATAACATTTTCATGTTAAATAAAATTAAAAAATTACCATGATACTAAAAATAATAATCGACACAAAAATAAAAAATAAAAAACTTACATTGTCGTTCTCAATGTCATCAATAATGGATGCACATAATTCTGAAAAACATTCATTCTTGTTATAATTGTTCAATTTGAAACAATATATAATATTGATATAAGTTTTTCCTTGTTTGACAAGTGCATAAACAATATATGTGGTTGGCACCAAACATATATCTTGTAACAATCCAAGTGCCTGATAATTTCTGTGCACATGTTCTAATTCGACACAATACAAATATATATTATCCCCATTGTTGTCTTGCTTGTCTTTAACAAACCAAGAATATTCCAGTTTGTTTTCACCTTCCAAGGATTTCCACTCTCTAACATTCTCCATTGCCCTTGATAGCTTAGGTGTTATGCTATCAATTTGTTGCCCAACATTCATGGAGGTTCCAGTTGCAATTTTGGATGCCATTATCACAGGTCGTGATCCAGATATATTCATAGATAATATGTTTCCTGTTATTTTTCCTACAGGATAAAAATATAAAATTAGGCCTTTTACATTATAATAAACTAAAAAAAAAACATTGAATATAAGAACTAATTTAAAAAACAATTTACAAATTTTTGACTCATGGATTTATTAGGCCTATGTCGGGACCAAGCCTTATCATCTAGGGGCTGGGGCAATGCCCAACATCACCTCGTCCCCCATGCCCAAGCCCCAGAACTTGGCTGTGGGAGCTAGGGAAACATCGAGCATTTCCCCAGCCCCCCTGTGGCCAAGGCATGGTCCCACTGGGTCGTGCCTTAGCTGTGGGGGGGATGGGGCAATGCCCGACATCTCCCTAGCCCCCATCACGACCAAGGAATAGTTGTTTGGGGCCACATGATCATTCCTTGGTCATGGTGGGGGTTGGGGCGATGGCAGGCATTGCCTCGACCCTCCCATGGCTAATCCCGGGGCTTGGTCGTGGGGGGTGGGGCAATGTCAGTCATCGCCCCATCCCCCCCACAGCTAAGGCATGGTTATGTGGCTTCGTACCTTGGCTTTGGGGGGGTGGGGAGATGCCCAGCATCACCCCAGCCCCCACAGAAAATCCCTAGGCATTGCCCAATAACCACCATGGGCCAAAACTAAAAAAAAAAAAGTAAAAAACAATAAAAAAGATAAATGTTCTTACAAAACTATACCTAAATTTGTCTTTTTTTTTCTTCTTTTTTTCAAAAAATATTAAGGATTTTGTTAAAATTTCTTTGAAAACTTTGCATGAAAAAGTCTTATGTGATTCAAAGATGATCTTATAATTGTTGTTTTGGTAAATGGTAAGAATTTAAAAAATAATTAACCATTAAAATGCTACATTCTCCTCGGATGTCTTCTTGATGTTTCTCCCTTGTAGCTTTCTCCAAATCCTTTAACGAATATTGCCTGAGATATCACACAATATAAAAATACAAAAAAAGATTGTGTATATATAACACAGATGATATAAATTATTGTTAGTATAACAAATGTGGGATAAATAAAAATGAAGAAGATTGTCTACATATATACCTAAAATTATATGGATCATCGTTATGTTTAATGAATGTAGGATAAATAAACAAACATGATAAATATTGTAATTAACAAGTAAATAACGAAATAAAAGAGTAAAATTTGCTTTTAATTTTTAAGGGAAAATAATAAAGGGAAAAATTTTGGGGGAAAATTTGAGGGGAATATTTTGGGGGGAAATTTTGGGGAGGGGATTGTTTTTTTGGGGGGGGGATATTTTGGTATTTTGGGGGATATTTTGGGGAGGGGATCTTTCCCGAGTGGGGAATTTAAAGATAGCAATGTTGGTGATGAGTATTTTCCTCCAAGTGAGGATTTCCAAGGAATGAATGAGGATGATGAAGAATTACCCCCAAGTGGGTATTTTACAAGTAGTGATGATGATTATGGAAATGTTGGACTATCTTTCCCGAATGGGGAATTTAAAAGAAGCAATGTTGGTGATAATGATTTTCCTCCAAGTGAGGATTTTCAAGCCAATAATGAGGATGATGAAGAATTTCCCTCAAGTGGGTATTTTCAAAGTAGTGAATATGATTACGCCATTGGTGTACACTCTTTCCCAAGTGATAAATTAAAAAGAAACAATGTTGATGATGATAATTTTCCTCCAAGTGAGGATTTTCAAGATACTGATGAAGATTTTCAAGGCATTAAGAAGGATGGTAAAAATTTTCCCTCAAGTGGGGATTTTGAAAGCAATGAAGATGATTATGTCAATGGTGGATACAATGTTGATGATGATTTTCCTCCAAATGACAATTTTCAAGGTACTGACGACAATGATGGAAAATTTTCTCTGAGTGAGAATATTAATGGCATTAATAGTCTTATGTTTGATGATGATTTTCCTTCAAGTGAATATTTTCATGGAAGATCCAATGACATTGGTGAGGATGGTAATCATTTTTCTAGTGATTTTGATATTCCTCTCATGAACGAGATTATCAATGAAGATGATGGACCTATGAATGAAGATAATGTTCTCAATCATTCAGCTGCAACAAATCAAGGTGATCGACATTCTCTTATTCAGTCTCCTGATAATGTTTTTCTTGATATTCCTTCTGGTGACGAGGAAAATACTTCTAGGGAGAATGATGAAATAGTGGAGACATTGCAAAGAAGCATTGTGTCTAGGACCAGGACTAGACATTTTTATATCAATCCAAATCATTCAAGTTATACAGGGTCTAGGAAAGAATTTCTCACTAAATCAATTTCCATAAGTGAATTGATTTCAAGTGAATGTTGTCAAAAGAATTGTTTGAAAAGCATGGACTACATGTATACCATGAATAAAAGGAAGACATGTTTGACAATGAATAAGAGAATGCAAAATCCATATTTGATGGGGTGCATGATATCCACCTAGAAAGGATATGATTATTGCATTGGGAATATTTTACTTTGCAGAAAGGCTTTCAAAAAAATTCAATCAATTGGTAATATTCGTCTATCAAGAATCCAAACAAGGTTGGAAAAAGATCATTTTATTCAAAGGTACATCATGGATGAGAGAGCGGGCCATTGAAAAACACTACATTTCCATGGATGTGTGATTTATTTTCCAAACATGGAGAGTGTATGCTAGATAAAGATACAATACATATTCCAGATAATTTCTCAAGGAGGGAAATCTACAACTTGTACAAAGGATATGTTGAAGGTGTTGAAGGAAATGGTAATTTTATTACATAAGAATATGGAAGAAACAATTCAACAATGTCTTTATTCCTAAGAAGTCAAGGATTGGGATTCACAGTATCTGTGCTACTCTTAAATCAAGAAGAGATAAATCTGAAGGGGCAGAAAGAGGTATGTATTTACTATTTTTTTTTTTTAATTGTATAGTTATCAACTATGAAAACATATGGTAAATATTTTTATTTTATGTCATGTGCAAATTCCATAGTCAAAGCACTTCAAGAACATCGGAATCAAAAATCAAGTGAAAGGAAAAAGTTGTACAAACATCGAAAGAAGTGTTATAATGCTCCAAACAAATATTTAGGTATGATAATTGATGACATGGACCAAAAGAAAACACTTCTACCACATTTTTTCTGTACACCAAAAAAATTACAGGAAGAGAATTTCATTCAATTTCACTTGGTTGGTTGTATGGTTTTCAATGGAAAAATATGTCTAAGGGTTTACTTCACAGCTCCAAATATTCATAATGATGCAAATTCGACCATCATCATAATTCATCATGTGCTCACTCATTGGTCTGGAAATATTCCTCAATTTCTCTATCGACAGTTGGACAACACTAGTCATGAAAATAAAAATCAAATTGTGTTTGGATATCTAAGCATTTTTGTTGAAATGGGAATATTTCAAAAGGTGAAATTCCTTCTTGTTGGACACACTCATGATCATATTGATCATATGTTCAGTTGTTTTCCAGTAAAATTGAAGAGGAAAAATGTTGGAATCCTACCATCATTGATTGAATGTATTAAGAAAGCATGCATTCCAGAGACTGTTTTTCATATATTAGAAGAAACTGTTGACATGAGAATATTTATTCAGAGATCACATTGTGAAGAAAAATGTATTGAGTAGCTTAATGACATTAGCTTCCAACATCAATTTTGTTTCAAAAAAGTTGATGTGAAAACACTTATATGGGGAAAGCAGTATGCAACTACTATAGAATGGGGGCCTTCATCAGGTTTAGCATTTTTGAAGTTCATTCTAGATCGTCTAATATTTGCATCAAAGTTATTATTTTTACAATCAATTTTTGGAATCCATAATGGACGGAGATGTAATAGAGATGCAAATTATTATGAATTCCTGGAAGAAATTAAAAACTCCATTAAGGATACATATGAGTACTTTGATGTTGTTGATTCTATTTGGTGGGAGTATTTTTTCAATAGTCAAAGTGACATAATTTCAATCTCAATAAATGAAGATACATTTTTGAAGAGTTTGTTTCATTGGCCACAAAATATGTCAAATGAATCTAAAGAAACAAACATTGTTGAAGTTCAACAAGAATCTCAAGGTGTTATTGAGTTTACACAAGCAAAGGAAAGAGAAATGTATATTGGTTAATGAAGGTCACGTGCACAACGTGAATCCATGGAAGACATTTATAGGGGTTCAGTACAATATATTAAGGAGGGTTGCATGATTGCAATCTTAGCGACTGAATATCCACATGGTTATACATTCTAGATTGCAAAGGTTATAAAGATTGAGAAATAAAATGATGATGTTATTGCAATTGAAGTGCATTGGAATGCAACAAGTACACAACCATTCAATGGTGTGTACAAGTTAGAGATGGTGGTTGAGAAACATGTCAATAGAAAGAGAAAAATAAAGGGTCAAAATACAACTCGTCGTCGCACTGACCTCTTAAAATTAGATGATGTTGACATATTTGTTTATGACTTCAATTTGAAAAAGAGAGGAACTCTTCACTCCAAGACAATAGAGATTATCAAGAGGTTATTACCACAAGAAATAAATGCAAGATGGGAGTCTGTTGAACCTAGTCGTATATCTAAAAGGATTTTAACATATGAAATGTTGGGCATGCATGTAGACTCAGATGGTGCATTCATCAACAATGGAGAAGAGTATGGATCATCTACATCTTCATCCAATCATTCATCTCAAGACAATGTAGACTAAGATGGTATTTCAAAATCCATGAGTCAATCTGAATAAGTGTATGAAACATTTTAAGTATTTTTTATCCATATGATGTTTGTATGGTAACTAGAAATGAGCATTGAACTTAGATATGATCTTACATGAAGTTATGAATCATTTTTATTTTTTATGGAGAATACAATAAAATTTCTTATCTCATATGGACAATATAACAATACTTTTAAGAAATAATTTATGTTTCATTCAATGTAACTTGTATTTACTTTTTTTTTTTTTCTAGTTTGTCTATGACCTGCGGTACTAGCATGTGTCTTGAGAAACCGCGACTCAAGGGAATCTAAGCCGTCAAAATCACCTAGGGATCACACCCGGCCTGAGCCACACCAACCCTTAACCCCGCAGGTTTCGAACCGGTGACTTTAACAGCACAGAGTGCCTTAACAACACACTATGTCACCGACTGTCCTACACCTCGAAGACACTTGTATTTACTTTTTTTATTAAAAGTAAAAAAATATATTAAAAAGTGATGTTGAATTTTTAAAGTATGTTGTGATATTTTCATGGCATTATGTATTACCTTGTGCTTTGAGAGATAAAGTAAGATTTAAAAAGTAAGCATTTAAGGGTTGATTTTATGATTTTGTTTACAGTAATGATGAGTACTTTTACTACTTTATAAAAATGTGTCATTTTCATACCCCAATTTTAGAATGGGTACTACCAGTAGCAGTACTTTTAAAATTGATAGTTGATTTTGAGGTTTTGGTTTTAATGGTACCAACTGCTAAACATACAATTTCAAATTATCTAAAATTTTAACATTTTGAAAAAACAAAATCAAAAACATTTTTTTAGGTGTTGATTTTAAGGTTTTTTTGAGCTATTGTCTAAGTTTTGAAGTCCAAGTTTGAAAAATGTTGTAATTTTGACCCCGTTTAAAAAAGAAGGTGCTACTGGTAGCACCACTTTTTGAATTGGGGGGTTGATTTTGATGTTTTTTATCAAAAATATGGGTTTTTTGGGCCAGAGTTCTTGTTTTGAGGTCACAGCTCTCGTTAAGTCGGTAACTTTGTTTAGGTGTTTAAGAAGATCACAATGCATCTACTCACAATATATTTATTCATCTTTAAACTTAAATAAAAATTATTGAGTGAACATGAAAAATACCTTATAAAATGGTTATTAATTTCGAATTAAAGCATAGTGGTGGCTAGTCCAAGGGAGGTGTTCTTTTCAACCATGAGGGGAAAAAAGAAGTAGAAATCACTTGGATTTGAGCTCTTGAAAAATGAGGTGAAATTTTTATCACTATACAAAGGCCTTCTTATTCTAAAATACAAAGGGATCTACATAGATTTAGTGGTATTCCTACTCAACAATCATCATAATATACATCCATGACAAAAGTCTCCCAAAAAACTTCATCCTAATAATCAATATTGGCTTAATGAATTCTAGAAAAGGCTCAAGAATTTGAAAATATTTAATTGCTTCCATGTCCTATGAAAGAAAAACATTCTCACATATGAGTGGGCCAACAAAGGAACCATATTACAATTCAGTGTATATGAAATAAATGGGGGTTGCACCATCCAACTCCCCCCATGACATGTTGGAATATTATGGTGATCCATTAACATTTAATCACTTTTAAAATCATACAATGTGGATGCGGTAGCAAGCTCATATGTTAGTTTCATCCCTCACATGTATTCCTCTCATCACTTGTGTGGGTTTATTTCACCATGCACCGGGGAGAGAGCTTCTCTATCTACCTCAGAGTATGGCATTGTGTAGGCTTGATTAATTGGAGTGTGATTTTCTGGTATAAGGGTGAGGAATATTCTATTTGTTTTGGATATTAGGTTCCTCCACAAATGAAAATCATAGTTGTGTGGGTTTGTTCTACTAAGAATTGGAGTGTTTTATTTACTGTCTTTTTTAATCCCTAGTTGCAGCTTGAACATAAGAATTGGATAGATATTGGTGCTTTGGGGATTGTTCAGATTGGGAGGTTGGTCATGATGCCACACGCTCATTGTAGGAGTGGTTTTTTATGTTATGTGATCTCGGTAAGGTAAAAGGAGGGGTGAAGCAATGTGCACGAGATATTGCAAAGGCACAGAGTAGTGTTATGAACACCATTGTTCATTGGAACAAACAAAAGGTAGAGTTTGAGAAGTAAGTATAGAAGAATACCACCAATGTTAGGGACTCTTGTGCAATGGATACAACAATGCATACACTAGAAATTAGAGAATGGTGAAAGAAAGAAAAAAATTTCTTGGTGTAATAGCCTCACTATAATCCCCAGTTTAATTAATGCTTATGTAGACATAATGTGTGGCTACGGTCAAAGCGATGTAATATGTGAATTGTATTTCTATGTTTTAAATAATAAAATGTGATGCCAGCTACTAAGGGGAAATGGAAAAGAGATGGGGCTTGAGTTAATCCACAAGAGAGGGAAGTGTCTAGGATCATGTTCGAGAGGGATCCAAGGGGGAATTACCAATGTGTATAATAATCCAACCCATTTTCCTAAATTTGATATTTGAGAATGAACCTTCTTATTTCTATTTGAGTGTTCCCAAAGCCAATCATTGAATACATGTAAGAGAGTGGGTGTGAGTGGTCACATCCCAAATTTATTGGGCACATGGGGGTTGAGTACAATCATCTTGGGGAAGATTGTGAGTCAAGAAAGGCAAGCCAAAGAGAGGAAATTTGTATGGGTTCGGACAACAGTTTAGACAGACAATTTTTTATGCATGAGGAGCAAGGAGAGAGGAGAAAAAGAGAGCTTGGAGATAGTGCAGCCATGAAGAGAGAATTTTAGAGCGAGTTGGAGTGTATCTAGAGCGTTTTGGATCTGGAAACTGAAGAGTTAGGTTGTAAGGCCTAAAGAATGAACTCATGTGTGAGTTGCACTAAATGAGCAAGTGTTTGTTGTGTTTTGATGGTATTTTTTCCTAGCAGGAAGATCCCTTGAGTTCCCATCTATGCCAGAAAGACCATGATAAATGAATGGGATGCCCGAGGAACTGAGATCATCGAAGGAGTACATTTCTTGGGTTGGGTAGGTTAAGAGGAAGAGAGCTAGTGGAAAATTAGGATAGTTGTAGGAGGATATCAATGGGTTGTGAGTTTTATGATTTGTGAGTGGAAAGTGAGAGACCACCCTCTTTTGTGGATTACTAGCCTTAACTTGGGGGTGACTGGTTTTTGAGATTTGGAACAGTCAGTCTATGGTTTGGTGGAACCCTCATCCCAAGAAGTTGGTTGCACAACAAATTTAAAAGATAAGTGTTATATCTTATTGATGTGTTATTTTTATATGTATAAATGTTGTGCATGAACTCTGTGTATAAGATTGATTGTATGTTGTTGTGTTTGAATTATTGGTTGCATTTCATTTAGCATGTTGTACATGCATTTAAATAATGGTAACAATTACCAATTAAATATGGTTCAAATTCATAGTTGTAAGCTACAGGAAATCAGTTAGGTGTAAGAGAATTAAATTAGTTAACAGAAATTTCATTTTTTTGAGTATTTTGCACCATAATGTCCCTCGGTTGGGCTGGGGAATATTACATTATGGTATCAAATCATCTGGTTCAAACACCAAGCTTAGATGGGATTGAAACATGGTGCATTAGTGAAATTCATTGTTGCATATTTTGTTTGTTACAGATTTGGAGAAAAATAGAGAATTTAGAGAGAAAT
The DNA here is from genome assembly GCA_032191745.1 of Picea mariana. Classification (NCBI taxonomy): domain Eukaryota; kingdom Viridiplantae; phylum Streptophyta; class Pinopsida; order Pinales; family Pinaceae; genus Picea; species Picea mariana. Next base: position 19,283 of record JASDQU010710061.1, read on the forward strand.
CCCCAAATCCGTGAGCAAAATATGAGTTTGAATGACTATGGACTGTTTAAGAGGGTTAATGGAATAGAGAGGTAAATTTGCAGATCAAAATTCAACCCGGAATGGTCGAAATTCAAGTTTTAATGGTCGCCTATAAAGTTACAGGTAGTTTGGTGAATCGATGATCGAGATCTCTTTTGATCTTGAGATCAATGGCTAATATTCATCATGATAAATTTAAAAATCCATAAGGTTCGACTATTTGGGAAATGGATTGGATTGACGGCTTATATTTGTTGGGGTTTTTGGTTGAAAATTTCTAAGTATGGAATATCACCAAGTGAAATCGTCGATGGTCGATGTTCAGGTCGGCCTAAATGGAGAAGAGTTTGGTTTGTCCCAAGGACATCTTTGATTGTCAATGACCGACAGTCGATGTCGGTCGAATCCCATGAAGAATTTTCAATCACCGACAAAAGTCGTCGATGGCTGATGGGTCAAAGGTCAGGCATCGACCAATTTTGGTGAAATGTTTGAATCAAGCAAAAGAATACATCAATGATAGATGCATCGATGGTTGGACGTCATCCAAATTCAACAAGGTGCTCGGGTCATCCAAGAGAATTGTTTGATGGCCAATGGAGGGAAAAGGATGAAGATGTGTTATGCCACATCAGCATCCACATGTCATTCCACATCATCATCCATGCATAATTCCACATCACCCAAGTTGACACCTCACGATGATGTGTCATGCCACGTCAACACCCATGTGTCATGCCACACCATCCAACAGAGGTGGTCTATGGCCGATGTTCAGGTCGATCGATTTGGGAAAGTGTATTCGACATTCATCGGGGATCATTGATCGTTGATGGGTCGATGGTCATAAATTGGCATATTCAATTAGGAGTGCCATTCACCAACAAATATCATCGATGGTTGATGGTCGAATCGGTCGATTTGGAGTTGTGTACAAATCAATTGTCAAGGAAATGGGCCAATGGTCGGCAGTCGTGTCGGCAGATCGAGGAAGGTGTGTCCCTAAGGGAGAATGTCAATCATCGATGGTTGATGTAGCATGTACCAATGGAAAATATTTCACACGGTTTGAGATCAATGGTTCAAATTTAAATGGTTGTTATCGTAGTGAAACAATAAGTTTTATGCAAAATTGTGGTTTTTGAAGGTCATTAACTTGCAGAGGATTTTTGAGGGCCTAAACGACATTTTTATCCAATAAAAACCCAGGAGAATAGAGTGTACCAAGGTACACTCTATCTATGCATCTAAAATAAAATAACTCAGAGAGAGCTATCCAATGAGATAAATTGTTCACTAAACAAATCTTGTATGAGAAATTTACAACCGAAACAGTGAGGGTAAAATTTTGGCACCAATTTTACTTCCAGAGGGCATAACTCCATGCTCAAAAGTCAGTTTACGACATAGGAGTAATCGATGGAAATATTATGACTCATAGAAGCCAATGGGGAAGTTATATTTTGGTTATGGGTACCTGAAAATGTGTAGGAAATTAAATAAGGCACATGTAGCATGCAGGGATAAATTGGGTAAAACATCCTAAACTTTTCCATACCATAACTTCCAACTCGGAGCTCGGAGTTGAGAAAGTGAATAGTAGTTGGAAAGGTATTGAGGAGTAGAAGAAATTAATCCACCCAGACATTTGAATTGGGTAAAAAAATCTTCCATAAATTAATAAATATATTTATGTAGCAGTAAAGGAGTGGAAATTGCAACATGTAAATGTTTTAACGTTTCACTCATAACTTAGATTGATGCATGAGTACAGCCATTGGAAATTTGTTTCAAAGAGGAATGAATCGAGGGAATCAAAATTTGAATTTATGAAATGTGTCCTTCATAAATTATTGAATAAATAACCTATATTCTAATGGATCAAATGTTTTATGCTATGCATGTTTCTAAAAAACATTATTCCATGCACATTTCTTGTAGAATTTAAGGTACAGAAAGAAACTTTGGTTCTTATATGAGGACTGGATTTATGGAGGATGCTCAAAGATATTATATATCTGAGGAAGAAATCATAGGTATTCATGTCAGCATGGGAAATGTTGAGACAGATTCAAATGGAAGAAGAGATTGGCAAGATCTTGTCACTATGAGAATCCTACATAGGGAAGTGCAAATCTATAGATTTGATAATGAAAGGATTATGAAGGCTCGGGAAGAGATAATTCAGATCTTAAACATGTTACATAAGAAATTTAACAAGGAATCTAGCACCATCAAGTAGTCAGTGCTAGACAAGTGTCAGCATCAAGATCTCATAGCAAAAGGGATGATCATGGAAATGATAGGTAGATAAGAAGCATAAGCAGTCACCATCATTATCCACAGTAGTCCACTAGAATAACTCATGCAATTTTAGGGCGAAGGAGCATCCCAAGTGTGTATCTTGTTCGGAGGCAAAGAAGAAGGAATGAGGCAGATATCTCACAAGGTCAGCTCAAGAAAATCAATCCACCTACTTTCAATGGTGAACATTGGAAGGGAGAAGAGGTTGAATCGTGGTTGTTGGAAATGAAAAAATATTTCCATCTGCATGATTACCCCTCCCATGTAGAAGCTAGAATTGACACCTACCACTTGCAAGAAAAGGCAGTCATGTGGTGGGATCATATTAAGAAAGCCAAGAACCTTGATGAGAAGAGGATCTCATGGAGGCAATTCAAAGGATATTTCCAAGAGGATTATTATCCAAGCATTACTATGAAATAAATATGAAAGAGTTCTTTGAAATCAACTTGGGAACCATGACAATGGAGGAATATGAGAAGAGGTTCCTTGAATTGTTGAAGTATGTTGAATTCATCAAGGATGAAAAGCTCAAAATCCATAGGTTTCTAAGTGGGTTATCCTCCTTCTATAGTGACAATATTCAATATGATAACCCCAAGAATTTGGAAGAAACCATAAGGAGAGAAAGGCATATTTATGAGCAAAGTAAAGGAAGGCCATTTTTCCAAAAATATTGGAATAACAAGATGAAAGGGAAAAAGGATCAAAGGTAGAAAGGTTTTAAGCCACCCTTTTTCAGGAATAACTCCCAAGCAAATCAGCAAGGTCAATCATCCCAAAATGAAAACAAAACTGCAGAATATTTTGGGAAAAGTCCAAGGCAACAGCCTGTACAATGTTGGGGATGTGAGGGAAATAATTTATATAGGGAAAACAAGCAAGCGGAATATCAATCCCCCATGAT
>JASDQU010710063.1:2979-16509 GCA_032191745.1 Picea mariana
TAATATGGCATTACCATATTACATTGTAATATGGCATACAATATGGTATACCATATTACAATGTAATATGGTAATACCATATTTCATGTAAATTTTTTTTTAAACCTACAGTCATTGTCGCAATATCGATGGAATTTCATCGGAATTTTTTTTACTTTTTTACCATAATCGTCGCTATAGCGTTGAAACTTCGTCGCACTTTTCCATGAAGTTTCGTCGCATATACAGCAAGTCCGTCGTAAATATGGTTTTGAGATATAGCACTCGTCGATATTAACACATATTTTCATCACAATTTGCAACGGGCTTTCGTCACACATTCAGCAGTTGCGTCGCAAGTTATTGGCTTGGCATAACTTTTCATCCCAATTGCGCTGAAGTTTCATCGTACTTGCCACATTTCTTCGTTGGTATTGTGACGAAATTTCATCGTAATTGTGACGATGCATAAGGTCAACCAATATTGAAGGTGGTGACACGTGAATAGCTAATTTCGTCGATGTTTCCACGCACACTTGGATTGTGGATATAGCGATGAAATTATTACGACAAAAAAAATCTCGGCTTTCGTGGAAATTCCGACGGATAAGTGTCGCAATATCAATGAAAAACCATCGCAAATTTGGTCATATGTACTAGTGGAACATGCAGTGTAAGATATGATATACTTGTTGGCATCTTGTTGAAGTTTTGGCCAATAAAAATGTTTCTGTAGAACGGACACAATTTTCTCTATGCAAAAATGACCTGCCATCTGATTGTCGTGGGATTTCCAAATCATATTTGCATGCTTTCTTGCAAGAACACGGAGATGTACCAGATGGCATAACAGTCTATCTCGAATGTGAAAATTGGTGACATTCACGCCTGTACCCAAGAGATGATAGGTGGTGGCGAAGTCCGGATCTTCCTGATAAAGTTGGGGCTACTCGGATGCCTCATGTCCATAGTGTTATCTGATATCCTATGGATAATTAAGGAGATCATGTATCGAGGCCCACATGTCCTAGACATGGAGTGTCGAGAGCTGGATGAATTGAGCATGGCCCCGGAGGGCCATCTTTTCTTCAGAACATCCCATCTATCAGCCATAGTCTCCATCCCACCAGCCTGGTCCTAAAGTAGCAATAAGTCTTTCTCCATGAGGTAATGAGTTTAGGTATCATGGTATGTGTCACTATAATTATTGAAGAACTTGAATATGTTGCACTAAATTCTCCTTCATTTCATAATGTTTTCTTGGAAATTATGCTCTTTAACTTGATCATACATGGGAGGGTGACATGATGCCCTAGTAAGTTAATCTCCCTTTAGGATGGGTTGCCACTAGGTGGGTCTATGAAATTTCATCGTCCATTCCCTCCATACTTACCACTTTCCATCCTTACTCCTCTCATTTTTTCCCCTACCCTTGTTTAGGCATTGGGTTTGTCATGCTAGGAAGGGTTGTACCTTTTGTGGGAAGAAGGGGTTAAAGACCCAAAGGCTAAAAGTAGATGGAAAGAGTTAAAAAATGAAATGAAACCTTTGAGATGCTTCACCCAAGGATTCTCGAGAAAGAAAAAAAAATATTCTCAGTAAGAACAGGGGACCCATAAGATAAATCAAAACTCAAGGTACTAGTTGGTGGATGGGAGGTCTCATCATGAGTCAGCCTATTAGGTCCATGGGAATGTAGCGGTATGACACTACCATCTATCTGATCACCAAGTCAGGGTAGTGGCTCTTAGTGGCATAGATAAGAGAAAAGGGGGTCTCATCATGAGCTAGCCTTCTCATTTTCGTGAAATGATTGTGGGTAATGTTGTCACCTCTGATCACTATGCCAAGATAGTGTCCCCCAACTTTCCATTGAAAATAAAAAAGACCAAAAGAAATAAGACTAAGAATAAAAGGCATTGAATGGGCTAGGAAACAATGGTATCCATGATAAGGTGCAGCTCGCCCTCTACAGAGGCACCCATAGGAAATACCTACATTTCCATGTTATCATTGTACCCTCTACCCAAACATTTCCCCTATGACACTTCACACACACTTACATGACCTAGATTGGTTCTCACCTAGGAAACACCCCAAACTTAAGGAGGATTATGCCAATAGGACATCTTGTGACCTTCTCCAAACCTGACTTGTTAAACTACATAACGTCTTTGAGAATTTGTCTGGGTAAAGGGGGTTTTGATGCACATGTTTGGGTAATTTGATTATTAGATGTGATTGACATTGCTACGATCCCTGTGACTTACAAGCCCCTAAAGGGTGTACTTGTTTCTGTAGGACTTTACCCGGTGGACAGGTACATATGGGGAATGATTAGGTCAGGCCTCCATGGGGATGAAAGCCCCAACATTCGGATGTTGTGATCCCACCAAGGGGAAAGAGAAACCATAGGCTTGCACCAAGAAGAAAGAAGGACGTTGCACCAGGGACACTCTGAAAGACATAGACCTAGGGGGTTTTTGACTTTCCACCTAGACGTTGACCCTTGAGAGCACATGAAATCATCATTTTGACCTTGACGTCATCTAGAGTTAAGGTTTTCATTCATGATGATCATTTGTGTGCTAGTTGGAATGTGTGGCAGCATTCAGAGCATTTGGAGGCCAAACGTTCTACACTTGAGGCCTATTGTTCCACCTTACGGGCCTAACGTCACCCTAGAAGGGCATGACATCACCCTTGAAGATGAAATTAGGGTTTAATTAATGACATTTTTGTAAAAACTAGATTTTAAATGTAATTTGGCCACATCGGCCTTTTTATGACCTAACTTTAATTAAAGGTCATTGATATTATATAAATAAGAGAGAAAACTCTCATTTTTATCATCATCTCTCCACACACAAGTGTGTGGTCTAAAATTCGACCTTATTTAAGGGTTATTGGTTGAAACTAAGTGGTGCGCAACTTCTTGGAGAGGCAAATCTTGGTGTATTTTGGCATTTTTTCATTGTGGAGGATCTTCAACTAGGTCTTGGCTTGATTATTCTTAGTGAAGTAAGTAGAAAATATGCAATTTGTTTATGTTAAATTCTTGTGGTAAATTTTACTTGGTTCATGTTAAAGATTATGAAATTGCTTGCTCAAAACCCTAGGAGAGAAACATATGTTATTATATTTTTCTCTATAGTCTTCCACTTGTTGAATTTCTCAAAGTAAATCTTGTTTAGAAGTAGTTTCTAAAGACCTAATTACTAGAACTTTAGTATCCCTACTCTAATTTCCTATTGCATATATACTTCCAAATTGTCCAAGAAAAGAGAAACCGCTAGGGCCTAAGCCTTCTTACTTTCTAATTGATTTTCTCTTAGGGACTTGGGTGTTTGAGGCCTTGGGTTACCAACACCTCCTCCATACATTCCATATCCTTTCGATAAGCACTATCATTTCTATTTTACTCTAAGATCTGTTTCTGCTATTGTTGACTCCATATACCCGAAAGGCGCTAGTATACTCACCTTGGTGATTGATTTGCTCAAACAACTCCCAAACAACCTTCCTTGAAACTTTTACTAACTCTTACTAACCCTAAACTATACTAACTCCCTAGCTTAATTGTTGTTGTTTCAAAAGATTTATACAACCATCTTACAAAAAAAAATGCATCTTAAAAAGTGACATTAAAAGCTTATTAGACATTGCCAACTTTTCTTTTGACAAGTTGTTATCATTCTGTCAAATTAGACCTATATTCTCTTGTCTTTTCTAAGAATAATTACTGTGGTTGTTACCAAAAACTCATTGTTGTTATAGATAATTACTTTTTTTACGATCTTACACTAGCTTAATTATTTCTTAAAGGTTCATGGTTTTATGAAGCACTAACAACATATGGTACCTTGAATTTGCATGCTTTTTCTATTGTTGTCTTGTTCCGGGCAGGTACACCTCATTTATCTTTTGCTTCATCTCTATAAGACACAAAGAAACTTTGAAATTGAGTGACTTGTGAGAGGGGGGAACCTTCTTTCCTTAGCCTTCTCAAACCCTCAGGTCACTGGGGATGTCTCCCTTAGGGTACATTAATATACTCCTAAATAGAAATGGGTTTCCTATTAAGGTGACAGTGATAGGTCACTCCCTGTTATGCAAATCTTGTTTCCACTTGCCTAGGGATTTTGGAAAGTAAATATTGTGTGATAACACACAGGAATGGAGCATAGTGGTGAGTGCATCCACAAGAGGTCGACTGAGGCAGTCAACGACATGATTTGTGCTCCTTGTCTTATACTTGATGTTGAGATGGAATTGTTGCAGGTAGGTGGACCACTTCTGATGGCGATCGTTCTAAAACTTCCCCTGTGTTTGTATGAACTGCAGAGGCTTTTGATCAATGTGGATGATCGTCTCCTTTCCCATAATGTAATGTTTCCATTGATGACAAACTTGTACAATGGAATACATTTCCTTGTCATAGGTGGGGTATTTCTGGATAGTATCTAAGAGTGTCTCACTATGGTATGCCACTGGATGACCATGTTGAGTGAGAATTGCACCTACAACATAGTCAGATGCATCAGTCTCAATATTGAACGGTTGTTACAGATCGAGAAAGGAGAGTACTGGAGTTGAGCACAAGGGATGCTTTAGATCATCAACTGCTCGTTGTTGTTCCTTCCCCCACATAAACGTTTCCCTGCCACCACCCTTAGTCACTTGGCTGAGGGCCCATGAAATATGGGAGAATCCCAACATGAACCGTCGGTAGAAGTTAACCAGTCCCAAGAAGCTTCGAAGCTCGGTTAGTGTGTTTGGGGTTGGCCAGTCACGGATGACTTGGATATTAGTTGGATCAACATGTACTCCATGTTCATCAACAATGTATCCCAAGTATTGTACCCTATGCATGCTAAAGGAGATTTTTTCCAAGTTGGCATAGAGCTTGTGCTGCCGCAGAGTGCTCAAAACCTGTTGAATATGTCGCATGTGCTTGTTAGGATATTTAGACACTTAGGAGTTAGTTAAGATCTACTTGGTCTATTGTGTCGTTAGGTAAAAGTGTGCTTTCTAGTGTGTTTCTTTAGTATTCATTAGTATGCATTTGTAGTTAGAAAATCTGACAATCATGATATATTCCCGACATATAGTGATCCGACGGATCATACTCTCCTAATCTTAACGGCCATTGATCCATGGATTAACACCTAATTGGTCCATGATCTCTATTTAAATAGCATGGAGGGTCATTTGTCGATGATCGATTGTGAGAAACTCTCTTGTAAAATATATTTATAATATTTTTCTTTGCATTAATAAACTGCTCCAAGTGGTCGCATTGGTTGGGGCCGTGGATGTTTCCCCGTAGGGGTTTTACCATGTGAAAACATCAGTGTGTTGATCTTTGATCTAGTTATGTGAGTGGTTATTGAAGGTGTTCATCCTCTGTTGGAATACCTATGTTGTCGAATAGTGCTCCTCCCAAGTTATGCTGAAGATGAGGATGTCATCCAAATATACCACCACAAAATATTTGGTGAAGGGTCTCAATACATCATCCATCAACCTCATAAAAGTGGTTGGTGAATTTGATAAGACAAAGGGCATGACCAACCATTCGAAGAGACCTTATTTAGATTTGAAAGTTGTCTTCCATACATCAATTGGCTCGATGGGAAACTAGTGGTAGCCATACTTTAGGTCAATCTTGCTGAAGAACTTTTCCCCATTGAGTTGGTCAAGAAGTTCATCAATCCTGGGAATTGGATACCGGTTCCTGACTGTAATTTTTTTTAATGATCTGTAATAAATGCAGAGTCGCCAAGTCTCATCCTTCTTCTGCACCAATACAATTGGGCTACCACAAGGGGAGGAGTTGGGTATGATTTTACCCTTTTGAATAAGATCTTGGATCTGTTGATGGGCGAAACAGTCCATCCGTCAACTGGGAGAGTGGAACCGGTCCGAGGTTGTCTAAATAACCCAAGCCATTTGGAATGGACCACCCTGATGAGTTTAACGGCTCCGTTGGCCGCTTAAAGGTCTCCTAGGGAACCAAAGAGAAAAGTGATCTGAGCTAAATAATCTAAACTAAGGAAACTAGAAACTAATAAAATAAAGAAAAAGAACTAAAACTAATAAAAGAAACTAAACTAACTACACTAATCTAACTATGAACTACTAACTACTTATATATATACAATATGCTAACTATGATTATAATAACTCAAATCAACTGCCTAATAATCAGCTATGTTATTCTTTATTCACAAATGTACACTATGGACAGCCTACAGATTTGATTAAAACCTGCAAAACTCATGTGTTCGCTGCCCTGAGACAGCCAAAAATCTATTTTTTATCTTTTTGTTTATGAAAAAGGAAATAAAAACTACTGAAATCAAACAATCTAATCTATCTTACTGATATTACACAATGTAATATAAATCTAATTAAACTATCATTTATATTAAACTACTTAACATAAACAGTAAACACCTAACTAATTGACCTGGATACGCTCCAAGTCTGCCCTGTGTATGATTGTTTCGTAAGCTAGTTGGAGGAAGAAATTCACACCATTTAGCCCTTGAGCTTCTCGCAAAAGATCAGCTATGATGCTTCCTGAAGTAGGTTACAGGACAAACAAGACATAAAAGAAATCATAACAATTTTCTGATTATAAATTCGTGCAAAAGGGAAACCTATTATGCAGCAAACTCATATATGATAATTCAATTCATAAAGAAGACAAAGCTATCATTCATAAACTGAATCCTTAACTGTTATGTCCTTTATATATATTTGGAGACAACAAGATATGTATAACAGTAAGAAATTATATCAAATGCATATGATTTAGATAGCAAAGTAATACTAAACCATAAACAAGATGATATACAAAACATGGAACAAAGTGTTGATATATTGAAAAGCAAAAGCTATGACAAGACACCAGTTCTGCTCCAGTCTGAATCAAAATCACATATCCTTGTTCTCCCCCCAACTGAGGATGATCGATTATTACAAAATCATAGGTTTAAATAGGTTTTTCACGAGGTAAAACATCCTTGTGAATAATAGTAAACAGTTTACACAATCTGGGAATAATCCCAAAATCCCTTAAACTAAGTAACTAAAAATGCAAGAGAAATCTGTAGATCATCCCCTAACTTCCCATGATATCCATTGCAAATTCGAATTGCCCTGCAATAGAACACAAAAACCAAGTTAGGAGGATATTTCACTTGAAAAACAAATAAAAATTGTTTTTACAGACTTAGCTACATAATCGTTTAATTCTGTAGTTGGTCTAACATAGTAAACATGACCAGATATACAATCAAATTGAATCTAATCATCTAATAATAATCAATAAATTAGTAATGATTAAATCCAACCAAATCAAACAAAATATAATCGGGACAGAGTAGAGATGCTTTGTTTTCCCAATCGCCATAAAATTGCATCATATCTTAACAAGACTGTTCAATGCATGAAATGAATGACAAACCAAATCGCATGAAATAGAAACCATCATTATCGGTAAGCATAAGATTCATATCATAGCCAATATAGAAAGCCATTACAAGAATCCAACCACGGTTCTCATTTGCTGCGTTTCAAATAATTCACAGGTAAATTCGTAACTGTAATTGACTAACTATAATCACAACAGTAGATTGATGGCATTCAATTAAAAGCACGATGTATGAATTGCTTCCAATGTAATCGGATCATCTCCACAAATATCGACTCAATCGTCTCCATGTTAGACCACTCCATAGTCGACAAACAGGGTTTAGACAGAGTCCACAAAACAGGCATATAACTAGATTTAATTATAGACACAAATCAAAAGATTTGATACAATCAATCCATCCCTATAATCTCAATCGAATAATGCATCTGTTATTATCGGAATACAATTCACATCGTAACAGCTATTATTGTTACCTATTCAAAATTTGATTGTGTAACAAATGATATGCGAATTGGTCCCAACATAGAAAACAATTAGCATAGTTAACCAATTTTCTCATCGTATCGCGCAAGATATAATCAAATCGAACAGAGATATCATTTGTATTTCAAGAATAGAAAAGATATCAAATAACAACATATTCAAATCAAATTATGGTCAATCTGACTAAATCTAACCATAACCAATCCATAAATCGATAATCAAAACTTATGCATGACAGAGCAAGTCAACCATGTAAACAGAGCTTATGATCACGCTGTATAAAAGAGGGAAAGTTATACCATTACAGTTGCTGAAGCTATGTCCATTTCGAATTGACAATTGCAGTAGCAGACTCGACATTTTTGAACAGGATTGACCCAGCAGTTCGTTGATTCTTATCGTTGGGCTGCACCTTTGCATTATGACCAGTGAGCTTTGCCACTTGGTTTTCCAAATCATGAATTTTGGATTGCAATTTTGGGACGTCCAAGTAGTATCTCTCTAACCACAGTCCACATTGATCGCAAGGTGAAGCAACCTTTTGAGTAGAAGGGGGGTTTGATGATTCTCCGAGGGTTTCATAAGGTGGCTTAATACCAGGAAAGTTAGGTTTATCCCGCAGACAGGGAGGTAAATTCTCAACGAAATCATAAGGAGGTTCGTCACAAAAGCCCTCTTCGGCTAGAAAACGTTCAATGCTAGAATCAGAGTCCTCGCTGACCACGATAGGCTCTGTTTTGGCAGGAGGCTTAGATTTATTTCTCTCCATGCGAGAGATCATCCTTGCATTTTTCTTGTTTCTAGCAGCAGTCTTCGCTCTAGCCTTTGTGGTTGTAGGCTTAGCAACTTTAGACACAGCCATAGGCGAATTCAAAGGTGAGTCGGGTTCAGGTTTGGGTAGTAAAACACTGTAGGGTACAGGGGTAGGCTTCCTCTCGGTTACCATAGGCTTATTGACCTGTGGAGGATTTGATTCCTCAAATCCATTACGGTTGAGAAAATCGTGCCAGGAATCACGACGTAACCCTAACTCATAAACAAGAAGCATTTTAATCAACCCAACATGGAAGAGGCTAGTGTCAGCCTAACTTCGCTTATACTTCTTAGCCATTTTGAATAAACTTCGGTGCAGATAGTGTGGCATACTAAGCTCAAAACCCATAAACACCATTAATAAACGCAGATGAAACAAGAAAACAAACCCGTACCTGCCTTCACAAGTAACGAATTTCTTGATAATCATCAAGAGATCATACTAGCGGGGTTTTAACATCTTCGCAGGTAAACCTCTGTCGCACGACCTCACTGTCCGAGACCGAAATAACAATGTCCACGGGACATCCTTTACCTTGTAACTTTTGGACGATTTTTGTCCCTTAACAGGCAGGCTAGTTGCCAAACTGAGAAATTGTTCAGTGATTTCAAGCTGGACATCTCCAACTTTGGCTCGGCAACCATCGAATGACAGTGCAAATTTCCAAGCGACAGAGATGTTAAAACCATCGAACTTCCTTATAAACGAAAGCCACCCGAACTCTTCTAGGTTGCTATACGCACCATCAAATGTCAACAGTGCTTGGCATCCATTAGGTTCGGCCCTCACAACAGGAGCCATAACCTCTATACATGGTAGGGTTCACACCAAATGAACAATGCACAGAGTGAAAACGATAGGGTTTCAATAGCTTGAATGCTCGACGAGACCGGAAACGACTCCATGCGTGCGAAGGTGGTGGGATTACCATCACCACGCATTGCATTAATGACCTGTACAGAGTTGTTAAAACCATAATCATTTAAAACAAACGTATCGACCAGCAAATAGGTGAATCATCACTTCTACGTGCCATTCATCTGAGTCAGAACTAGCACTTCATGTGATAATTATGCGCCAAGTGTTAAATTTAATCAAACACAGTACCCAGCATTAACTATCGATCTATCGTGCCAATTCCATCATTCAACCACAAGGTTTAATGCTAATACATAGCTCGGGATTATGAAACATTCAACGTATTATCCACTTTGCAAATAATATCCCAAGCATCGATTTGTAAAGTCCGATATGATTAACCCATGCGCCTTCAAATTATTGCTATTAGGCCTTATAAACTTGCCAATGTATTCGTTTCATATTGAAATGTTTGCATTCCAATCTTTTGAGAACATTATGATCCAAAACTCTTCATATAATAACTGAGTGAAAGTCCATAATAAGGATAAAAGCAATAAGACCAAATCCATTACAATTTTCATAAGATCAGAACAAAAGCAATAAATTTTATGCCCAAAGGTTTAGGAATCAAATCATATCTAAACATGTAATCAAGACATAAGTTTGAGAAAACCTTTAGCAGTCATGTGGTAAACCAGTGGTCAAGTGTCTTTCAGCAAATCAACCAAAAAAACGACGACAATCTAAGCAACGAAAGAGGTGTTTTCACACTTGCAGTTGTGAAAACTGAATCGAAATTGAAATTGTAATTGTTGCAAAAATGAGACGAATGTCTAGAAGCACAATGTGATAATGACTTGTTGTAATACCACAAGGGGTGTAGGCAGCTTTTTGAGAGTAATCAAAAAAATTTGGGTTGGCTGCCAACAGGATCTTACGCTTGATTTGGTCATTTTCCATCAGTGAGCGATGGTAGATTGGTCCATTAGTCATAGGTGCATCGGAGGTGAGATCAATTGGATGCTTGACTTGGTAGTGCATCGGTACCCCGGTGGGTGAGGAGAATATGTCTATGTACTCTTCCATGATATCGACCACTTGCTTCTGTTGCAAAGATAGGTTATGTGTAGAGGCCACGAGTGTGGTGGCGACCTTCTACTTACTGTGAGCACGGATCACAAAGAAGACGAACTTCTCAGTTTTTGAAATGACCTTACTGCATTTCTTAGCAAAGATTAAATAAATAGCGATAGGCAGCGCTACCTCTAGTATCCTGTGCAATTGTCTACCCAAAGTAATAATAATGTTGCAGGGTCAAGACTCATACACAGCATGACACTTCTACAAATATGGTTGTCCTGAAAGAACATTACAAACTTCAAGGGGAGAAATATCACAAAATACCTCGTCTTTGAAAGGCTTGATTCTATAGCATAGATGGCACTTTTGACTAACACAAAGATATCTTCCTTGGTGAAGCCAGCCAATGGTGTAGGATTGCAGGTGCAGTGTCGTCGATAGGTCCACCCACTTGACAACCTCTACTGAGATCAGGTTCTTCTGAGTGTCACTATCAACAATTGAATCAAGCAGAACCCTATTTACCCACATCTGTGAGTGAAAGAGGTGATCCCCTTCCTCTGGTTCTTCTAGTTCACTTGGCTAGACATTGGTGGTAGTGATAATGGCACTAGGATTAGAATCAATAATCCGCTTCCCTCCTTCTGGGTCTGATTTGGAGTCAGAATCGACGATAATGGCACTGTTGACTGACACAAAGATATTGACAACATATCTATAAATCGTACCTAATGAGGTGATGTCCAGAAAATCCATTTTTGTTTGAATGTATCTATGCAAATAGTCGTGGTATTTGAGCACTAGATGTCGCTCAGATTCTTTGATACCCAATTTGGTGCATAGGGTATGGAAAATATTGGTGAAATATGGTACTGTCTTGTCCCTTTCCTGACATAGGGTGGTCCATCTGGTGTACTAGTCCTTGTAGCTTCCAACAGGGTAAAAATGTTCTTTAATGTCATCCCGGAAGGAATCACATGTAGGGGAAACCACAAATATTGCAAATTCCTCTATGGCCCTTTTCTCGGAGTAAGTATCCCACTAGTCCTTAACATGGGGGACGACCTTGAGTGAAAAAGTAATATTTTCCCTATCGGAAAAATTATGGACCGAAAAATACCCTTCGAGTAGATTCAACCATTTATCTACAACATACCCATCTATAAGTCCTTCAAATAATGGAATATCAAAATTTACCTATACCTTGAAGGGGGTTGCATGGCTGCTTGATGAAGATGCTTCTCCTTTGGGTAGTCGTCGAAGGATCTTCATAAAGTTGTCCATCATTTTGTTCCTTTGTCATGGAAGGGATTCCTCAAGCAACATTTTAAAAGGATCTCCTACTCCATCATATTTATTTTCGTCCCCCATGGGTTGTTGATGGGCTCGCTATGACCGATCTTACAAAGGTTGGACTGGTTCGAGTCCCAACTTCTTGTACCCAGATCTTGTTGAGGGCATGCATGAAGAAAAAAAAATGAAGAGCAAATTGCTCTGATACCACTGATCCGGATTTAGGAGTGGAATGAATTGATTAAAAAACTGAATACAATAAACACAAATATGTGAATAACAAGACAGATATCTAGTGAACAATATCTTCTATTGAATAAATGAAATAGGCCGAAACTATAAAACTGTAGAATCGAAACACTTGTTCGAATGGTGGTAGTTATCTTTGAGAAGAGATGTGGCTGCTATGTGCATTCGTCTGAGTAGAATGGTTACAATGAGGCTCTAGAGGAATTTTCAACATTACTCATGAATTCCAAAACCCTATACATCCAAAAACCTAACCCTATGAGATGAAACGCCAAAAGTTATGTGGGCTCCTATGGGTAAGTTGGTACCTCAACTTCTCGGGGTCATAAATTTTGCATACGACCTCTGTTTTAGGCGCGTGATAGCCCATTGGAAAGGTATTTTCAAGAAATATGCATTACATTGTCAAACTCTAACTCCATCTATAGTTTGACTATGGTGAGCCAAAAAAAACACTTTTTAGGGCCCTAAAACAACCCTAGAAGTATAGCAAGATCTGTTGACATGAAAAAATACAAAATAAGCCAGTTGAATTAGGTGGGAGGCCACCAGTATCCACTTGGAAGATGTGTAGGGCTTCATAAAACCCTGGAATTGAAGAGCCCACAATTACAAAGAAGTACAGAAGAACATGTTGAACTAAAAATTGTCAAGAAGAGCCACTTGGAATATGTGGGTGGCCACCAATCTCCACCTGGATCAAGCAAGCAGTGCAGATCGTCCATGAGTTAGACCCTCCGTTTAAGGGAGAAAAAAATAAGGAAGCATAAGGTTGACTAGGGATGAGTCAAAGGTTATGGTCAGGGCCTATTGGGCCCTCTAGGTTTTAGGGATGCCCTATTTTTTGGAAATGCTAAATTTTTGTGCAAAGCATAGCAGGTCAACAAAAGACTTGATGTGGAAAAAAGAAGTTAGACGAGATGAAAGATAACTGAAAAGTGTGCTAGCAGTAAAAATAGATCATGCGCCAGTTGGACGAGTAGTGGAAAGAGCCAATATATTTGAGCACATGCAAGGAAAATACAATGGAATCAAGAGTGGCCAGAAAAATAGTGGAATCAATAATCCAATAAGCACTCGAGGGAAAACTATAACTAGGGATCTATGTAATGGGAAGAGGGTTGTTGTTACTATTACCATTGTTTCCACTGAGTTATTACTATCACTATTGGTATTGGTTCAGTCTCTAGAGCTATCGTAAAAGGTTCTTGAATGTCATTGTGTTTGCGTAGAGGCTCAGAGTTTGTAACGGGTATATGGGACTAGCTTCTACTGCATAAGTTAATGTATGTGGGATGCACTCCTTGCACGAATATTTTAAGATGAT